>JABFEA020008495.1:0-21700 GCA_019775915.2 Cyphomyrus plagiostoma | reverse complement strand
ATTTGAAAAGAACGAACCTGCAAATGTCTCAACTGACCAATCAGAATCAAGCATTCCAGAGAGCCGTGTAATAAGTACAGTTAACAGTCCCGTGGGAACAGATTGCGAAAGCCTGCGCACGGATTATGAATCTGTGGGTACGGATTCAAAAACCGAACGTTCGGTTTACAAAATTTGAGCGCACGGATTGGAAATTCATGGGTACGGTTTATTAATCCGTGGGCACGATTTGTTAAATCGAGGGAACAGTTTAAGAATTCGTGGGTAGGGTTTATTAATCCGTGGGCACGATTTGTTAAACCGAGGGAACAGTTTAAGAATTCGTGGGTACGGTTTATAAACTGAGGGAACGAATTGCAAATTCGTCGCCATGGATTGTTTTTTTTCCCCAGAAAAGAACAAGTCATCTACTGTAACTTTCATGGGACATAAAATAATCATTAAAAATGGCTCCTCCTGACATGAGAACCTCTGATTTGGAATTCCAGGCCCTCCTAGGCCTGCTCTAGAGGAGGGGGTGGTATCTTATCCGCCATGGGCTGGTGAGCATGCAGGGTTTTGGGATAACCTTTAGGTCATCCCAGGTGTGGGGACTCTTCAGCCAATCAGTCCTCTGATTAGCAATGTAATTAAGGAGATGCATGGAAAATTCTCATACCCATCAGCCCTTTCTGGATAAGACTGCTTACCCCTATTCTACAGGAAATACTGCCACCTATTGGCTTTCTGCTTTTTTTCCCCACAGGGCTTCCATCCAAGTTCTAAACAAAACTTTCTATGTAACATCTGGAACTTCATGTACTTACTTCTTAAAGAGGAATTGCACCATGATCGAGTGATTCAGTAAAAAATATAAATCACATTTCTTCCGTTCATATAAGCAATAATATTTGTATTTCTATGTTGTGTTTCATGTTGTGCAGATTCATTCTTTACATTGTCTATACCAGTGTCAAGAGAATAAAAAATATCCCCCTGGGGTCAATAAAGAACATCTTGTGAAGAATTATGAGATTCTGGTACAATAAATACTAGAATGGTGGTGAGGTGGCATGGTTTTTAATCGATTTGTGTATGTAAGAAATTACACTGGAATCTAGTAATATACTGGTTACTAGAGGTACAACTGGTACCTCAGTTGTCAAACTCATAAAACTCGAATTTCTTAAAAGTCGAACCAACCAGTTCGAAAAACAAAATTGTCTAGAGCTAGATCTGAATCTCATAAATCGGACCGGGAACGCCGTCTTAAGATAACTTGTACGCGCGGGGAAATGAGTCACGCAACACGTCTCTCAGTGGAAACAAAGGGTAACACTTCAGTCTCAGCCTCGCATTAGCTGTGATAGAATCGTGAATGCTTACACTAGCTGAATGCATATACAGTGGTACCTCGGTTCTTGAACTTAATTCGTCCCGGACTCCAGATCGAATCTTAAAAAGTTCGAGTTCTGATCGCATTTTTCCCATAAGAAATAATGGAAAACCAATTAATTGGTTCCCGGCCCCATAAAATTACACCTAAAAATGTTTTTTTTTTTTTTAGCATTTAAACACAAAATGAACAGGATAAAACAAGAACAGCATTTTTTTCTTAATGACTTCCAAAACGATAAAGATATTATCCCAACATTACCCCTGTCCCCTGCCCCGATCGTCCGCTCATCCCGTGTGCTACGCCCTCTCCTTAACCTCGTGTGGGATCCTCATGTGATCAGCTGTTTCTGATTGTTGTCATTAGTCCTCTGTATTAAGTCGGCATTTCAGTTTATTCGGTGCATTCACTTGCTTACAACACTTTCTGATCCTGACGCAATGCTTTACGGTCAGATGCATTGCAACCTCTCACCTGGGCTGCACAAACTGGAACCGCCTCCGTGACGACACACCCTTGCTCTTATTGGCTGAAGAGTTTAGTTACACGCATGACGTCTGAATCCCAGGCAAGTCCAATGCGTAATCTGCTGTTTCTCCCGAATATCACGTAAAGCAGTGAGAACTGATTTTCAGTTAATTTACCTGGTAAAATAAAGTTTAAATAAATGACTTAAATGCTCTAATAGTACACGTAAGTTAGTGGTTTATTTTCTTGTTATTGTAATGTTGTGCTGCTTTATTTGGTTAGTCTTCCAGTCTGTGAAGAAAGCATTCAAGTAAGAATTGCATTGTAGTAGGACTCATTTCCTGGCGTGTACAATTTATATTAGGTCAGCATTCACGTTTCGACTTCTGATATTCAGATTGTGTTCTAGGTAAAACTGATTTGTTCGGCTTTCAAGAAATTTGAGTTCTGGTGAGTTCGAGAACCGAGGTACCTCAGTTCTCAAACTTAATACGTTCAGAACGTCGGATCGAATCCTAAAAAGTTGTGATCGAATTTTCTCCATAAGAAATAATGGAAAAACCAATGAATTTTCCAGGCCCCCAAAAATGTTTTTTTTTTTTTGTTTTTTTTAGCATTTAAACACTTAATGAACCGGATAAAACAAGAAGAGCATATACTGTACTAAACACATCTAAGGATATTTATTAAAACAGCTATTTGTAAAGTAAGAAAATAAATGTATCCAATGTGTAATTTTAAAAAAAAAAATAAAAAAACAATGTGTCTTGCCCTGATCTTCCACTTCCTCCGTGTGCCACGCCCCCTCGTTAACCCTGTGTGGAATCCCTGTGTTATCAGCTGTTTCTGGTTGTTGTCATGAGGTCTCTGTATTTTTTCCGCATTTCAGTTTGTTTCCCCACTCCAGCCATTGTATTGTCAGTCTGCTTCAACTTCAATGCCGCGTCTCCCGGAAAGACGTAGATGCAGACCTAAATACACAAGACAAGGCACAGGACTGGCGTGCGGCAGCGCCACACAGGTGGAAACAATGGGTAATCACGGGAGTGATAATGGTTTATTATTAATATAAAAAAATTAATAAGAAATCTTTATTTTAAAATGTATTTTATTATATAAAAATATTACTGTTACTGTCTATCATTGTCTAAATGTATTTTTACTGTCTAAATATATGTATTCAGCTTGTGTAAACATGCACGATGCTATCACAGCAAATCCGGAGCTGAGACTGAAGCAATACCCTTTGTTTCTCCTGAGAGATGTCCTGCGTGACTCATTTCCCTGCGCTTACAAATTATCTTAGGTTGGCGTTCACGGTTTGACTTCTGAGATTTAGATGGAGTAGCTTACTAGGTATTGTTTTTTCCGAACTGTTTGGTTAGACTTTTATGAAATTCGAGTTCTCGAACTTCTAATGAGTTCGAGAAATGAGGTACCACTGTATTTAGACATTAGTTAATTTATTTATTTATTAACAGTAATTATTGTTGTATGATAAAATATATTTTAAAATAAAGATTTCTTATTAATTATTTTAATATCATTAATAATAAACCATTAATATCTTTAATTATAATAATATTGTCGTGCTGAGCGGGGAGGAAACGGAGACAAAGGCGCAGACGTCAGGGTATGCTAAAAAAAAAAAAAAACATTTAGGTATTATTTTTTGGGGCCAGGAACCAATTAATTGGTTTTCCATTATTTATTATGGGGAAAATTCGATCAGAACTTTTAGGATTCGAACCTGGGCACTGAACGGATTACGTTTGAGTTCCGAGGTACCGCTGTATATATAAACTCAGAGACCGGTCCCTGTAAAAAGTCTGTAAAACTTTGTATGCCAAATATGTAATACCTCGTGTTAGCCGCGAGATGTCAGTGTATGCCAAGGATATTTACAGTACAGTTTCTCTCGATTGCTTTGGCACGTTGCACAAATGAGTTAACAGCAGCAAAACAGCTAGTTTTATCCTCGCAATATAATGCCACTTATGCACAGCACAACGTAATTTCTCATAATTTCACAGAAATTTCCAAATGTCTTAGTAAACGAATGCAAATGTTCTTCTACAATTGTCAACATTTGGCATAATTTTCAGTTGTTTTAGTCTTGTTGGCCATAATGGATTATGCATTTCCCATTGTAATAATTATACACCCAGAACAATATATGTAAGTGATGATTGCGTAGGCTGCCATGCGTATAACTGACGTAACTACTCAGACAGTCATGTAAGGTTACATGTATTAGGCAGTGTAAATCGCGGGTAGATCCCAAAAAGGAGCAATTGCTGTAGAACATAAACTCCTTCGCATAGACGTCCAGTTAGTAAACCAGTTAAATATTACATCGTTGAGGCTGGCTGGACGTATATTTGTCTGTTATATGTGTACATAGAAATCAGTTCACCAATCTTTCAGAAAATTCAGTTATTTCGACTGCGTGCTCTTCTTGTCCTCTGCTCTGTGCCTTATACATCCCGAAAAAGACTCACTGTCACCCTGTACTGCATAATCAGTTATGAAAAATGGGAAAATACTAAGTTAAAAATCCTCTAGAAAAGTAGAAAAGATGGCATCTAAGTTGTGTCTTCTGGAACTGATATTTTTTGTTTGGATGAGCTTGACAAATATGTGGATGAAGCTGTGACTTGTTTTTTTGAGGATGGAAGAGTGTAAGCAGAGGAGTTGGTAACATTTTACTTGAAGCTGTCATCTATAATGCACTTTAGATATAGAAGAATTAAGGATGCTTTATGAATATTAAAATATAATATTATAATGCTTTATTGATGCATTACAATGTGTTATGAATGTTGTATTACATTTTAATTAACATGGCACCCATAGAAAGTGGTATGAGGAGCTTGTTACTGTAGGTGGGTACCAGAGGATGGAGGAAGAGCACTGCAGACTTTCCCTGCTTACGACGAGGAAAGAGAATAAGTTTATGGGGTGTGTCCAATCTGCCACAGGCTGACACTTTCTGCTTGCTGACCAGGATGGTGCTGCCGTCTCTGGGGAGGAGGTCGCACTAACAGGCAAAGACGGCATTTCCAGGTGGAAACCTGTACTTTCAGAGTGTCTTGACTTTCATTTTGCTTGGTGATTAAGGGGTGATGTCCCTAGCATTCTTCATTTTTTGTCCCATACAGTGTGTCAGGACAGTGTTGTAACCTGTAGCAGTAACTAAGAGGAGGGGTCAAGTTCATTTTTTAATGTTTTGTGTTTCTTTAATGTGTTATATTTGGCACCTCGGGGCCAGCTGACTTTTTCAAAATGGTAGTGATTTAGGCCTTCAGGGGAGGGATATAGTTGTTTTTCATCCCTTTTTTTCATCTGGTGCTGTCACCAAGCATAAGCACAGTAAGTCAGTGCCACCAACACTTCAAAAATTGCTGAGCAGCCAAACTCACTTGTGATCAAGTGGTTAAACTTAATGCATTAAAAAAAGTTTTACCTGGCCAGCCCACAGGCTGCTAGCTGGCTCTATTCAAGCCTTCCATACATCGGAACTCATAGCTAATCTTGTTCTCCCTTCCCAACTCACAATGTGGGACAGACACCTAGCTATATTTAAAGACTTGCATTTACTATACTAGTTAGGCCTATATATTGCAGGTTATAGGGAGTAAAAAAACATAAACCTAACAATTTATAAAAATCTTATTTGAATATAAGGAATATAAAAAGGCAGAGTCTCGGGAGGGAAGCAGTTCTCCACCCCCCACATTCCCGCTTTTATCGCAGTTGATGACATTCTCGCAGCAGGATGCTTTTGCAGCTGCTTGATGGGACTTTAGAAGGAGCCCCATGTGGCTGCAGTCCGCAACCTGAAAAGCGCTGTACTCCTTCCTGGATTTATGACCATCACCAGCCTGTCACAGCTGATTTAAAGAAACACAAGACAAAAAAAATAAATGTTCCGCCTACGGGAGTTATTTCTGTTGCATCAGAAACCCAGGGGATACGCCTCAGTACTTCAAATCTCTCACAGTATGCCAGTGCATCACAGGGGACAAGACTGAGGTACATCCTGCACAGTATGCCAGTCCATCACAGACACACACACACAGCCACACTCTAAGGGCCATTTAGAGGTGCCAGTTAGCCTGACAGCAGGTGGTTGGATTTCCCACAAGGAGAACCTGCAAACTCCACACACAGGATTCCAAGCCCCTGTGCTAAAGGTGTCATGAAGCAGAGCTGCTCACTGAGCCCTGATGCTGTCCTTCATTACTTTTTATAGCGTTTGCTTAGCCTGATTAGGTGCTGGCTTTACTTCCTCATAGGATGAAAGGAATGGGACCTGCAACAGTGTCACGTAATGGAAGAACAGCTTCTAAAGAGATGAGGAACCCTGGACATTCTCTTTGTGTAACTAAAAATGAACTTACTAAGCTTGTTTCTTTCTCCTGAACCCTGCTGGAATAGCAGGTGTACCTGAAGCGGTGTTTTGGTATAATTGCTTTTAGCAAAGCTTTCAAAGGCTTAATAATGGCCTTCTTAACCTCTGCAGATATATTCACAGTAGAAGATTCATTTATTTAATGCTGACTAGTTTTCTTTCCGCAGGGTCGTATGAAAACTACTGGGACTTAGTTGTCCGGTACATTTGTGCAAATTCAATTATGGATAACCAAGCTCTTATGTAAGTCGCTCTGGCTAAGGGCGTCTGCCAAATGCTGTAAATGTAAATGTAAATGTAAAGCTCAACACCACAAGGAAAAGGCAGGCTGAATATAAATCTAGGCACACTAATAATAAGTCAAATTTAGAATATCTGGCATGTTGAAAACCTAAGCTCCCTTAGTCTAGGTGCATCTACACCTTCAACTGAGCCAATATTCAAATGTGTTCTGCTTGGGGGGGAGGGGGGGGCATGATGGCTTATTTGCCCACTCAAAAACTTTAGGACCCAACAACAAGAATAATTAGGGCAAACCTGATGGTACCTGTATGATCAAACTCTTAAAGATGGCATGATACTAGCAAATCACCTGTGATGTGCATAAGAGGAAAAGCATTAGCATTCTGTGGAAACGTTATATGTGCCCCTCCTCCAGGCTAGCATGACTTTGAGGAAGAGGAAGGGGTGAGAGGTAACACTCTACCTGCTCTTGCTAAACAACAACACTCAGGCTAATTCCTGCCTGCTGGCCAACCTCAGGCACCTCACACATTCAGGGAGCTTATATGGTGGACAGCTGAGCCAACCAGACCTGCATGAAATCTGTCACATCGTGTCACACCGCATCTCCCTCGCACTCTTGCTGCACAAAATCACATTCTTACAGCTGTTCAGAAAGTCAGTCAAGTCAGCATTTATTTATATGGCACATTTAGGAACAGCCCCAGCTGATATAAGTGCTGTGCAATTTGGCAAAATCAAAACATACCATGTAGCAATAAAACACATAACTTGGAACCATGAAACAAAAACGTCTGATGCAAATGAAAAGTAACAAATAAAAATAGTAAATACACGAAAAGTAAACAAATATCAATAGTTTAAAAAGTTCAAGAACCGATATAGCATGACCTAGGGTAGGCATAAGGATGCATATTAAGGTTAGATTTAAAACTATCTATTGTAGTTATCAACAGGGGTGTTGTTACAGATTTTGGGCCTCATGAAAGCATTTGATATTGGGCCCCCAACCCAGACCAATTGGTCCAGATTTTTTAGGGCCCCCCTCTCCCTCTAGGGCCCTTGGAATCATCCTAATGCCCCCCCCCCCACACCTTTACAGCACCCCTGCTTATCATCCTCCACAAACAATTTTAAAGGCACAGCCACAATATTTTGTAAAAATAAAAACCTAAAACCCCAGCTTGACACTACTGGATGCTTTATACTTCAAATACTGAAAAGCAATAAGAGGAGCAATCAAGAGACTTCATCTTATAAAAAGTGACCCCATATATGAGTCACATATGTATTCCAGTAAAACATTTAACAGCATTAGGCACTTCCAAAGTCAAAAGCATGGCTCTACAACATATAGCTTAAACAAACACAAAAGCCTGATATGTACACACAAGCCCAGGGAAATGGTACCACAATTCACTTGCTGGCTGCAAATATCTGTGATCGGCCAAGGTGTTAAGCAGCTGCTCGAAAGAGAGGGACAGTAGGAAAGGGGAGGAGCCTAACAGCTGGTGGGTGGGGGGGTGGCCATTAGAAGGTTCCCCAGCTGACCTTTGCTCCCCTGGCCCAGCATGATAGTGCTGTAATAAATCGTCAGTCGTTACAGCTCTGGACATGTCTAAGTGTCCACATCAAACAGCCTTATGCTGCAGTGCATCTGGCTCCAAGCACCTTGGCTGGAAGCGGCGTCTTTTTCTGATGTTTTCTGATGACATCTTTATCATTGCCAGCACTTTCTTAGGTACATCCATCAACTCAACCCCCTCCCCACATCTCCATCGCTTCCCAAGCATGCTAAAACCATAGCATCGTCCTCGGCTTCCAGGGTCTACGTGCTGGTTTAATCACAGATCTGAAAACATAGAATTATTCTCTAGAGTATCAGTGTATCTCCTGTTGCTTGCATTTTGTGTGAAATGAAAAGCTTTGCCTTGCTGGTGATTTCTGTGCTGCTGTGTCTGGGCACAGTGTGAATTCATGTCGGGTTTTAGGAGCCTGGGCTCCTAATTCTTTTTATTTATTTTTTTTGCGGGGGCTGGTGACTCTTTGAGGAACTGGGGGATAATGGCATTTGCCTGAAAGCAGGAAAGGAGTCCATGTATCAGAGGAAATCATGCATGTGTGATCAACCCGAAATGATGATTCTGTGTGTGTGTTTTTTTAACTGTGTCAGAAACATAGGCTGCAAGGCTAAACTGAAAGAGGAGTCATATATCTTTCTGTCACCTTGCTTTGTGTGTAGCCTACTTCCTTGACAAAGACAGTAATTCCTGGCTAGTCTCTGTCAGGTTTCAGCATCGCCGTTCACCACTAATACCGTCATAGTGGCCTGCCATAGCTCCAACCTCCCCTCGTGTTGATGATGACATGCTGTGGCAGGTGACGGGTGATGCACTGTAAGAGAAGCTGTGAATGCAGATAACTCTGTGACGTTTGGCACTTGCCATTCAGTCAGTCAGCATCATATTAGGGTCAATTCTGTCTAGAAAAAACTAGATCACAGGAATGTCAGGCAAATATAGAAAAATATATAATAGATACTTTAGTCATCCCCAGGAGGAAATGATTTTTTCACATATTCAGTCTTGCTCTCCATGAGACAAATAGGCAGGATATAACAATTTTCAGGGATCACAGTGCAGGGTCAGCCAGCATGCAACACCCTGGGAGTGACTGTGGGTTAAGGGTCTTGCTCAAGTCCACCAGCCACCGGATCGATACAAACCAGCGACTTTCCGATCTCGGGCAGGAGTCCTGAGCCACAGGGCTGGCAAATATCAAATGCATAGACAGTTGTACTAAATGCAACATAAAAAGTTAATGAACTTGAATTCCTCGATTTCCTATTTTAGTTAAAAATTCTCCACTGTCCACAGCACAATGTGGCTGCAAGTTCATCCTGGCAGACCTGACTGGGAAGAAGCAATCCGTATCTATGGTGATTGTGACCTCCCAATTTTTCAAGCAATTTCCATTTTGACAGTTCAAGCCAGTGAAACTTTTATTAATCCCAGGCATTTGTAGCTGTAGTACCTTGTGAGAGAGGTACGGTATGACCCACTAAAGTCACACTACATTATGGATTTGCACAATATCTTCAATATTGATTAAAAATTTGTGTGACTAATTTGTCACATTGTAATACAATGTCTACATACATACATACACTAAAGTTTACATATTTAAATGTGCTTTTCAGAAGTCAAACGACCATAACGAATGAGCTGTTATTTAAAATGTGCATCTCCACCACAAATGATTGCTCTAACACAGGAAGCTTGACTCACCAATAAAATTGCCAAAAGAATTTAGTGTATCAATGTAAATTCATTTTATTTGTGATTAAAAGTGTAAACTATCTCACAAATTGAACCACAGTGCTGAAAATTTCACATGAGTTGCTTTCAACAACATATACATTCATTTTCTCTTTGAAGCCAGGATAAATACATCCCATAGATGCTCATTGACACAGTGCTTCACAGGAAGATTCATGTATGCTTTGTATAAATGGAGAATAGCTGAAAGCTTATTGGTCAATATGCTTTGTACACAGGATTCGCATGAGACATTGACTGGACAAAAAGACTTTCATTCAGACGTTTTAGACCTACCTGGAAACCAGGAGACATCTCAGCAAGACGGGTTACTAACATTTATGCTACCAATGACATAAATGCTCATGACTGAAAAGTTTCACTGTGGCTGGAGGTGTTGGCTTGTGGTATTCATTCATTCTTTCATATGCAGGGACACGAAAGCATTTGGTTGCAACCCAGAGTGACATTTTACCATTTCTTATGTCATATTTCTCCACTGGCATTTCTAAATATTGTATAGTGGGTATCATTGAGTTTTTCATTTTCAGTGATAGTTCAGTGATTTTTATTAGACTAATTTTATTTTTTTAAGTTGTCTCTATGTTCAAAATGATCAAATTGCTTGAGGAGAAGCCATACTTATAAACATTCTTCCATGACAGGATAATAGATCATTTATTACAATTACGATGTCTGAACAGTTTTATATTAAGTTTATGGTGCTGAGAATATAACTTCAGTTTTGCCAGATTGGCTCTAGTTTCTGAGATATTTAATAGTTAATTAATTAACGCAACACGTTTGAAAAGCATTCAGAATTGCAAGAATATTTTAATTTTAGTTACAACTAGTAAGTAAACAAACATCATACAAAAAATAAATGCAAAATATCCAGTGACAGGAAAAAGTTATGCATGATTTGATAAAATAATACAATATTAATTAGTTATTAATTGTTATTAATGCCAATGCTTCAAAAAAAAGTACTGTGGCTGGTTGAAAAAGACGACTAAGGTCTACGAAGCGTGATGCGACCATTGTAAAAAAAAAAAGGCATCAAATTGGCAACAATGGGCTCTAAAGCCAACAACTTATATATCAGGGGAGAGAAGCACAAGCTTTTTTTCAAAAGTCAGACAACAACTATCATCATTCAGTTGTTTGCCAGTCCTGCAAGTACAACCTCTACAGATAGGCCTACACCCTCTTTGGTAGTGTCTCCTGATCCCACAACAAGCAATGCCTTCAGTACATTCTCCTCAACCGACACACTGAAAGCCGAAGTGCTATGGGTTTTGCAAACGGTTAGCCGACATCACTCCTATACGTCCAATGATGACATTCAAAGCACTACATTTTATTTTCCACTCTGCACATGCCAGAAGAGAGAACTTTACAGTTGCAACATCATCCTCAAGATTCCCGCTACCTTGTCTTGGCTTGAAAATTTGCCAGCTGTCCAATAAGCATTGGAAGTCTGGCCCTCTATTGTGAAATATGTGGACTTGGTGAAGTCAAAATAGTTGAAAAACCCAGGGACTGACTGTTCAGTTCAGTTTAGCTTATTAGCACAGGGTCAACACTGCAATTAAATGTGATGGATGAGAATAAATAAGTCTCTCAGCAATATATTACAGAGCAGTAAGACAACGTTATTACACATAAAATAAAATGACAAGAGTGGGCAGCAGTGCAATTGTCAATGATTTAAGGCAGCAGTCAAGTAACAGTATTGCACATAGTAAGAGTTTTTTACTTATATTTTTTGTAGTAATAAACAAAAATAAAGTGCAAAGTGTACCTGAGACTGTATTCTGGGAACAGTTCGTATATATGCATTCAGTGAAGTGTAATGTGTGTATTCAAGTGTTGTAGTTGAGGTGTCGAATAGCTTGTTGGTAAAAAACTAACCCTGCTGCTCAAGCTTCACCACTCTCTGTAGTGATTCCTGTAGAAATTTGAAGTGATGTTGCCGTTCACGCAGAACTTCCTCAGCCTCCTCAGGAAGTAGAGCCCTGATTACAGTGTCTGTGTGAAGGGTCCAGGTGAGATCTTCAGTGATGTTAACTGCAAGGAATCTGAAGTTATTGACCCTTTTGACCTTGACACCATTGATGTGGATGGACTGGTGTTCCCTGACTGATCGTTTCCAGTAGTCCACTATCATTTCTTTTGTTTTGTTGACATTAAGAGATTATCCAGTTTTACAGTGCAAACACCTACTCTCTATAGGCCGTCTCATTGTTGTCTGTAATGAGGCCTATGATGGTTGTGTCATCCGCAGACTTGATGATGATGTTGGACCTGTGTTTAGCGACACAGTCGTGTGTGAACAAGGAATACAGGAGGGGACTAAGCGCACATCCATGTGCCGTTCCTGTGTTTAAAATGAGTGATGAGGAAGTGTGTTTAACAACTCTCACCACCTGGGGCCTGTTTATGAGGAAGTTGAGAATCCATCTGCACATGGATGGTCCCAGCCCAAGGCCGACGAGCTTCAAGGCAAGTTTTGAGGGAATGATGGTGTTCAATGTCGAGCCATAATCGATGAAGAACATTCTTGCATATGTATTCCCCTTTTCCAGGTGAGTGAGGGCGGTGTGCTTTGTCAAGGCAATGGAATCCTCTGTAGCTCTGCTTGTTCGATAGGCAAACAGAAGAGGGTCCAGCATGTCAGGCAGGGAGGAGAAGATGTGACCAGCCGCTCAAGGCACTTCATGAAGGTTCATGTCAGTTCATGTCAGTGCAACAGGGCGGTAGTCATTCATACAGGAGATCACTGGTTTCCTGTCCTCAAATATCTACATTTTAAAACTTAGCAGTACAAATTACAAGTCTGAAATCATTAAACAAAGTACAAAAATTTATTATAAAACATGAGACATTAACAGTTCTGTGCAACAAAAAGGCACACGTGGCCAAAGATAATAAATTAAAATATTACCTTAAAGAATAATAAAAAAAAAGGATTTAGCTTTCTTGATCTGCTGTCTTCAATTTTTTTAAACTGTGACAAAAGAAATTGCTATTTTTGTTTATTTTAGGCAGAGCATCAATTTTATAAGAACTCTTGTTGAAATCTTGCACATATGCCTGATATCAAAGAAAACACCACAACACAGGCACACAGTGTAAAATTACTGTGCATGAATCAACAAGTCATTCTTTAGAGCCAGCACCTTGGCTTAAGTTTGCCATCATCAAGACCCAAAAGAACCTTCTGAATAAATTCAAATATATTGGCCATCTCTTGGATATGAGAGATCCAACGCATAGATTAAGCCAAACATCAAAAGGAAAGCATCAGAGAGTCTCTGAAGGTTTGTTATGACAACTTCATTCTCAAGGATGATCTTCTCTGGATTGTACTGAAAAGCAACGTCTGGGAGTTCTCGGACAACTGTCAAAAGGGCAACTGATGAATCCACATCTGGCTCTTTTTAATCATCTTCAATCTGGATGTAAAAAAGTATTGAAACACAATTACCAAATGCTATCTTACCAATGTGAAAAAAATGCTGAAATATAATCAAGAAATATGCAGAATAAGTGACTTACCATGCATGTTTTAAAGAATTTTGAGGTGTCTTCTCTCAGATACACAGGAAGTACACAGAGCACTGTTGTTCACTTTGTGTGTACATCATGTTGATCCTTAAAATTCACAATGCTTACTTAACACGGAATGAATGCCCAAAAGTTAATTAAGGCATAGATAAAACAAGTGATCACGGTAAGAGCCCTGATTCTTAAAGGTATACTTCACCCAAAAATAAAAATTGTGCCATCATTTACTCTAAGTTGTTCCAAATCTGTATAAATGTCTTTGTTCTGATGAACAAAGAGAAAAATATTTGGAAGAATGTTTATAACCAAACAATTATTGGACCCCATTGACTACCAGCATTCTTCCAAATGTCTTCCTCTGTGTTCATCCAAAAAAAGTAAGTTATACAAATTTGGAACAACGAGCAAGTAATTCATGACAGAATTTTCATTTTTCAGTGAACTATCCCTTTAAAAGGACACAAAGACACATCAGAAGTTTTTTTTTTATGCATTCTAAATCAACATTTCTCAAACCTGTCCTGGAGGACCCCCTGCCCCGCACATTTTGTATGTCTCCCTCATCTACACACGATTCCATTCGCCAGCTCGTTGTACTGACTGAAAGAACTAAATTGGGTGCGTCTGATTAGGGAGATATACAAAATGTGCAGGGCAGGGGGTCCTCCAGGACAGGTGTGAGAACCACTGTATTGTATGCTGAATTTTTTTATCCAAGTCCAGTTTTTCTCTTAAAATATTTTTCAGTTCATCGGTGGATTCAGGATAGGAGGCGAGTGTGATCTTCTAGTAGTCCTGGCATCAACAATGACACGAAGCATCAAACAGGAAGAAGCTGCCATTTTTCTATGGACTGAAAAGTAGTAATAAAAAAAATTAAATGAACAATCACATGCACATCATCTGAAAATGTGTTTTGTAACACAGATCAGAAACATTTCCCATTAAACTACCCATGTTGAACTTCAGCCATATCTTTGCAAGATGTATCTCCAGGGAGACAGCATTAACCGACCATCAATGAAATACGCAGCAAGTGTGATTGTGTCATTCAGATCCAAAATCTGAAAAACAGAGAGTCTTCCTGGCATTGGTGACAGCTCATAACAGCGCACAAGTTCAACATACCATGACTCAAATGAACTGCAGAGCAACGACACATTGTTATTGACAAGAAAGATTTCATCAATCCTCCAGTACTGAGGCAATCTACCACAGGCTTCTGCAGACACAAACATTCCTGGGACATAGTCAGTGCCATCTATGGTGACCCTAGATGTGGTGTAGACTATGCTAGTAGGTGTCTGTCCCTGAATGAACACCTTAGCACAATCAGGCAATGTTGAGACTAGCACTATAGAGACTTGAAGTATGTGTATGTGGCTTAAAATATGATGGTGAGCTCAGATGATATGCCATCATGTTCTGGTGTCTAGTTGCAAGAGTAGAAGTGACATTCTTAAAGTTTTGGGTGTTGTGTACACAACTCTTTTAAAGAATCTGTGTTTCCCCTCAAACCTCATTGTCCAGAGATACACTAGTGCTCCACAAAGTGATGTTTAGGGTGGAAACACAGTTCAGGGAAAACCTCAGAAAAAATCTGCTTGTGGTCACTGATCTTACATTGCAAATACTGGATAGTTTCTTCCTTAAAGGCTGGTGATAATGACAGCTCAACAATATCTTTTGAATCCATTAAGACAGCCTATGTCTTATCTCCCTCTGGAACTTTGCTACCTACCATCAGAGGAAACAGTCTAAGTAAGGTGGCATTTTCATGATGATTTCCATCAACACTACCTTTTGTGAAAAAGGTTTTTGGTATTGGGTGTGGTTTGTCTGTTTTGTCAGTGTGTTCATATGGAAACAATTCAATCTTATTGTTTAGGTAGTCTAAAGTAAAGTACTTGTTAACCATCTTTTGAAGGCATAAACACAACTCAACTGGTACGATACCTTCCAAGAGGTCATGAAGGATGTCTGGAGCAAATCCGGTGACAGGGTGGAAATGTTTCAATGCTTCACGCAGCACACAGTCTCCTTTCACACCAAACTTACTGCTTTGGGTATCACTTTGCAAAACATCATGAACATGAATGTCATGACTGGTCTCTGTTCTCATGGTGAAATCCCCGTTAATTACACTCATAGATTTCATATGATCTCTAGTGGCAAAACAAAACCTACAGGGATACTGAGATCTAAATGATTCTGTGAAGCCTCCCAATCCGTTTGCTCCAAGATTGTCTGCTGACACACAAAAGACAGTTCCTTTAACATTTTCCCATAATGACTCAATAAAAACACCTTCTTCCTCAAGAATGCTAATGTCTTTCAACAGTGGAGAGAACACAGCTTTATACTCACTCTTTTTAAGGTCAGCTACTTCACATAGAAGTGCCAGCTGAATTGTATGCAAGGCTGAGCAATACTTACTGGGAAGGCTGGCAAAGACCCAATAAACGGCACATAGTTTGTGGATTTTTTTTTTGATGTTCCAAGTGGGTTTGCTATTTCTAATTCATCAATGTATAGTTGGAGTGGCAGACAGAACTCTCCTGATGAAAGCAATGTGTTAGTTTGAAAATGTGAACCATCACAGCAGGATGTATAGTGACTAGGTGAACTAACAGACTCCTGGAGTTTGTGAAGAATATCCATGTTTTTGAACAGCTCCTGAATCATTTTAAGAATAGGCACATAAACCATTTTTTTCCCTGACATCTAAGACATACTGAACAGGCTTAGAGAGTAATTTTTTTTGACAAAGACCTTTCTGTGCTTTGTAGTAGACAAATCTGAGCCTTTTGACGTGGCTTTAACTACAACATTGCAGTCCATAACAGCCTCAGTTAATCCAGAACAGAACTAGAAACAGCCAAATTATGTTTCTGAAGAGTCTCTCTTAAGGTCTCTTTTACTATTGGCTTTGATAAGGAAAATATTTCATTCAAGTGTTGAATGATTTCCTGTGAAGCTCTGTCCGAGACATGGAGGATGCTTTGCATCTTCAAAAATAATGAGGACAAATTACAAATTAACTTGTCAATATCGCACTGCATCTCTGCTACATCAAGGCTGTCATTACTTGAGCCAGGTTCATTTTCTGTAGTGTCAGATGCCGTAGCATGAGAGCACTGTGGTATATCTGATTTCTGACTGACTATTAGACCATCTTTATAATCTGAGGTGGAGTAAAATTAGCGGTTCTTGCTCTTGTGTGAATTGAATGATGAGTTCACTGTCACGCCCTGCTCTGAACGATCCTCGTGTGTGCCACGCCCACCTCATTACCCAGTGTTTTTCCCTGATTGTTTTCACCTGTCTCTCGTTCCTACCTGCCTGTGTTGTGTATATGCAATGCAATTTTATTTATATAGTGCATTATCACAACATTACATTGTCTCAATGCGCTTTACATTTCTGCCAGGTAAAGACCCCCCCATGAGTAAGCCAAAAGGCGACGGTGGCAAGGAAAAAACTCCCTAGGAGGAAGAAACCTTGGGAGGAACCAGACCCAAAGGGGGAGCCCATCCTCCGGGGGCTGGCAGAGGAGTCAAACAAAACAAGATGACATAACTAAGCTAACATAGGGGTTGAAATTTCAGTCTCTATGCAGGGGCAGACCGATGCTGGTACGGGGTGCTTGATGCTTGATGCTGTGTATATCAAGTCTGCGTCAGCGTAGGTCCGGCAGACTTGGCATTAATGTTAGTTAATGTTGATTGATGTTCGTGCTGCCCACTCCCGTGTTCGGATGTTTGTTGTTAATAAACCCTGTTTCCCGTACTCCTGGCTGGGCATCCCTGATTTCTCCGCTCCACCGCCGACGCAACGTGACATACGCATTACTTTTAAACTGGCAATTCTTGTATGGACATTCAATCACTTCATGGCTTTTTAAATGGACTCTCAGGTGGCTGAAGAGAGTAGTGTCTGAGAACAGTTGCTTAAATAAACACATTGAACAGATAAAAACTAAAGGTTCCTGATTTTGAACCTTTTGTGTGACACTGTCTCCTATGTGATATTGAGATAAATGGGTTTTCAGGGCATTAAATGAGTAAAATGAACATGCACAGTCTTTATGTAAGCATGGCAACGGACTAACTTTTGAATAATGACTATGCTGCAATCGAATGTGTGTGAGCAAGTGTGTTCTGGATTGAAATGAGGCTGTACACAGTTTACAGTCCCAAGCCATCCCACTAATTCACCAAACAAAAATCTTAGACAAATTTACCTGGAAGTTGTCCCAATTTTTGTAACTAACGTTCAACTTGCTCAGCAGAGATCCTAAAAAAATAATAATTTAAATGAAACCTAAACTTCAGATGTAATAAATAAATATTTAATTCAGTACCACATTTTTTTTTGTTAAAAATTTGTACATTTTGTAATATAATTGTATTTGCAAGAATGTGTGTCTCACCTCATCAATTGCAATAGGAACAACGTGAACTCAATAGGCCTGTGAAATTCAAACTACTTTTATGCATCAAAAGGTCTAAGAAGTGACAAAACAAAGAAAACGAATTTTCATCAAATGATCTGCAGCTGTGTTACGTCCAGCGCCGTCCGCTCCTCCTGTGTGCCACGCCCACCTCGTTTACCTCCTGTGATTACCCATTGATTTCACCTGTGTGGCGTTACCACTCGCCTGTCCTGTGCTTGTCTTTAGGTCTGCGTCTGCGTCTCTTCTGGCAGACGTGGCATTGACGCTGTTTCATGTTGTGGTGTTGTGATAATAAACCCTCGTTGTTTCCCATCTGCCTGCCTGGATCTCCCTCCTTCGCCGCCCTGCGCAACCCGCGATCGCAACAAGCTGACTCCACCTATACAAAAATACACACATTTTCAGAAAGGCCAAACTGTAATACTGCATATGCACTGCATCATTTAATATCTTTTTTTGTAACAATCTTTCAAAACAAAAGACAACCTTATTTGGCACTTTTTAAAAAATGTTGAATTTTAACAGGCAGTGACAATCCTAAACATATACGGCTAATTCAAATGAAATAACATTTAACTTCAAATTTACAAAACTTACATCAGTGAGTTAACTTTTTAATGATAGTTTAATAATATTATATGTATAAGAATGTTTTTGTCTCACTTTAGGACCTGGATTTGCAGAACAACGTGGACTCGACAGGCCTATTAGGTTCAGACAACTTTTATGCACCGGATCGTCGAAGAAAACTACCCGTAACACAAAGAAAACAGATTGAACACATAGTTTCAAATAACCTGCAGCGTACTTTACATATATAATACACAACTTAAAAAAAAAACAGAAAGGCCTAACGTAAACTGCATGTGCGCTGCATGATTTAATATTCCCAAAAAGTATGCATCCAAACAAAAGACAACCTTATCTATCACTTAAAAAAAAAGAATTTCAATTGGCAGTGACCTTCAGATTTACGTAAACGTTTAGCGTCAACGAGGCAATTTTCATTCAACAAAATCTATGTTCGTGTAAGGATTATGTTACAAAAATATTCGTGTCTCACCTTGGGAACTGAAATTGCGGGAACAGCATGGGTAGATGGACCGGACAGGCCTGTTAAGTACAGACGACTTTTATGCATCAAAACGTTGAAGAAAACTATCCATAACACAAATAAAAAAGAACACGCACCAGATAACCTGCAGATGACTACACGTATAGAAAAAAATACATGACTTGTGCTGCATAATTTAATATCCTAACGTTAGAGAAATTTAGATATGTTTGTACACTTTTAACTGGTAGCTCTATTCTAAATATTCTGAAAAACTTTTTCACATTAACTGGAAAACCTAATGTTCATGGATGGTGTGAGTGTAGCCGATACCAACTATAAACAGACAGCAACATTATTTGAAACAGCTGAATACTATATGTTTGTAGCCATCCAAATAGTTTGCCCTGAGAGTGCGAAATTCTGTGCATCTGTTTGAAACACGCCTGAGCACACGTTCAGCGATGACGTCACTTTTTCGTAAAAAAAAACGCCATATGTTTTACATTAAAATATTTGATTATGGTTGAATCTGTTTTTCAAGTTACCCAAACTCTTAACTTTAGTGTAGTTGTAAAAAGTACTGTTAATTTAAATCTCTGATAGATGTTAAATAAACTGAAAAATAATAGCTGAACTTTTTGGTACACTTTGAGTACCAGGTACTTTCCATTATAAGTTAGTTATACTGTTTGGGTTTACAGTGTAGAAATTGCATTATGTGAAGCATCGAGACATAAATAAAAGCTTACTTTTGGGAATAAAAAAAAGTTATTGGCCTACTACTAGGTAAACCAGTACTCTAGTAAATAAACTATTTAGTACCAAATGAAAGCTACTGTGTAGTGTTTGATGGGCAAGACATGGCTATACGTTTAAATCAATTTAAAATTTCTAGGGAAAAGAAAAACCGTATTAACAACTATCTTATTTCCTCAGGGCCTCCCATAGCGAGAAAAATTCTTCAGACCCCAATTAAAGAAGTCGATTGAAGATACAAATGAACTTTGTGTTTAAAAACCGAGTTAAACTGTGTTTACGGACAACATGCAACACCATGATTAATAAGCATGGCTCAGAAAGTGATCACTGGGACAATAGCAAATGAACTGGCCCAAACTGAAATGAGAATCAAATTCCTGAATCATATAATTTGGTGTTGGGGGAGTGGGATGGAAGGGGAGGGGCGGGCGAGGGGGAGAGGGGTGATGGTGCATGGGGGGGCTCTTATTGTTCTAACAAATGTTTGTTTACACGGCACAAAAGAAGCTTTTCAAAAGTGGCATCAGAAAGGCGGTTTCATTTTGGTCTGAAAATATCCTTTCCTACGCTAAACAGTTTTTCACAGGCTGCACTTGCTGGAACCCCTGTGTTATATCTATACTTTTTAATAACTATAAGGTGGATGCATCATCAAATCAAAATGATCATTAAAGCTGGATTCATTTTCTTTACCTTTAAGTTTTTTTTAAGTTATTTCTCAATTGGTTAAAACCCAGGACAGAATTTGGGCAAAGTCTATAAGTAAATAAATACTGTAGCGCGGAGGTACTGCCGGGCAGCGCGGCATGTTGGACTGATGCCAGCTTGTACATAGTTCTCAGTAATCGCTGTGTAATTATAAATGTGCTGTGTGTTATGTCATGTATAATCGTTAATGTTTATTGTTGTACGTAGTGTGCGTGTATGTGTGTGTGCACCCACCATGTGTATAAGGAGTAAATGGGGCGACCTGCACAGTGGGCAGTGTGAGTGTGTAGATGTAGCAGTATGGGTGTAATAAACGCCATCTGGTGATTAAACCCCGAACTATCTCTACTGTTTAATTATTGTGAATTCAATACTTTATTGTAAATTTTACATTCTGTGTATGTGTGCGTGCGCAAGTGAGTCTCTGTTTGCTTGCCTAGCACCACTGAGTCATGTGACAGCCAGGAGTGGCATTTGAGAGCAGCAGCGCTTACACAGACAGCCGCAGTGCATTCAAGACAGATATTGAAACTGAAGTATCGACCTCATGATGCTGCCATACGCATGTGTGTTTTGATAGACAGGCAGTAGAAGCAGAGTACAAGCGTGCGCATGAACATGCTTTATTTCGGTCTGATTATTGTGTTTCAAAATCATACTGCGGAGGAAACCCCTGCTTTTCTCAGACATGTCCTAGAAATTGTTTCTTTTATGGACACTTAACAAATTGCTGCTTGATCAAAAAAATAACGTAACTACTGGAAAGTTATTTGATTCAGAAATCAGGGACGCTATAGGTAAGCTACTAGAAAATGTAGTTAAACTAACAGCTTCGCTACATGTAGCGACGCAACCTCCCATCACTGCACACAAGTCACATTGGGGGAATGCATTATTTTCACATATGTCCATTATCTCAAAAACTAGAATCAATTTAGCAAAAGTAATGTGATTTTTAAATTCAGCACCACCAAAGTACCCCCAGTCTATTAAAAAAACCTTGGCAACAGAAAAAAAAATGTTTTTTGTAGACCTGTGTTATTATCTATAGTAGCCAAAACTGAAAGCCTAGCGGGCAAATTTAAAACAATTAGCTGCTGAGTCTGAGGGAAACAGGCTCCAATACATCCTAAGTACAAGAAAAGCGGGTGACAGTAAGGCTGGAATGGGAAGATGGTATCACAGCTGCTCTGAGCCCCCGTCGGCCTGGGGGGGAAAGGGGGACTAGACATAAATGCCTGTAAGCATGACAGGGGCCCTTACTGAGGCATGCAGGACATGGACCCGGCCCCGCCCCCCCCCCCCCCGCGGGGGGGGGGGGGGGGGGGGGGGG
>JABFEA020008349.1:0-21792 GCA_019775915.2 Cyphomyrus plagiostoma | reverse complement strand
CCCCCCCCCCCCCCCCCCCCCCCCCCCCCCCCCCCCCCCCCCCCCCCCCCCCCCCCCCCCCCCCCCCCCCCCTAAAGGCAGCGATTATACAGAATCGGCAATTTGGCCACCTAATCCCAATCTGTGTGTCCGTGCTAATGTATGTTCAGTGAGTTTATACATGTCGCACAATTATAAGTGGTTAAAATTGGATTTAACACTTTCCATGTTGTAAAGACAATGAATCCTGCAGCTAAGAAAAGAGCCCTGATATATGGAGGATGACACGGTAGCTGGGAAGGAACTTCTGGGTATTTGAGTGTGTGTGTGTGTGTGTGTGTGTGTGTGTGTCACTCTACGCGGACACGGTGTGAGTGTGCAGGCGTGTGCTCCCCACCCTGCATGGACTGGACGAGGCTCTTGACGGTGTCTGGCCGCACGCTCAGGGCAGCACACCTCTCCATCAGCACGGGCGGGATGTGCTCGTACATGTCCAGGTTGTCCACGGTGTTGGGGTCCAGGCACAGCGAGTCCATAAACTGTCTGTGTCACACACACAGTCGCTGATAAGCCCCCCCCATTGTCCTCATACACGGGGTGGTTGGAACCGGTCGGTCTTCAGCAATGGAACACAACGTCACACGGATACACAAGAGCACTAACTAGGGCTGCACGATATCGGGGGGGGAAAAAAATCGCTTTGCTGCTGCTATTAACACGAATGGCACAGTAGCGCAGAAAAAGGACTGTGTCTAGTTTGGTGGTCAAAGGCGTTTGACGTTCATTGGCGTGGGAAACGGCAGTTCTACTGCTAAACCGCTACTGAAAGACTACAAACGCCACGCCGGTTAAAATAAAAGCACCCCGTCAGGTTTTACATAATAACTTAATGTTTTGGCTGTCGGTCCGGGTCCGTATGGGACAGCTTCTGGATCCGGACCAGGACTGCGGTCTGCCTGTTAGTGACCGCTGTTCTATTGGTATAGTTAATCATTCTAAAAAGATGGAGTTGATTTCGCCCAAATATAATGGCAGTGATTTCTTAAATCAGTACTAAACAGAGCGTGAGCATTAAACTAAGGAGTCAGCATGAGTGACAAGATAGCACTGGGTTAAATGGTTAGCGCTAGGATCGAGAAAGTCTGCGATTGGTGGTCCGTTCCTTGATCGACATGTCTATTAGCTGCTGGTGCAAAGCTGCGTGTCAGCTCAGTATCCAAAAACCTTTAAATTAACCTAAATTGTAAGACAGACTTTTGTGGATTGGTTAAGAATAAGAACAGTGTGACATTTCTTAGTTTGGCAAGAACACCAAAAGTGTTGTCCATGCCACCTAATTTAATTTGCGCTACTTAACATTGCACGTCCCGCGATGTGACTATTGCACATGCGTACATCGCGATAACGATGCCGAAACGATATATTGTGCAGCCCAAGAACAAATACGGTCAAGTAGGCATATCGAGAAACACCCATAATGAGTGGCAAAGCCCCCGTTCCGCATGAACTCACTCAAGAGTCTCGTTCTTGCTGTCGATCTTGGCCATGACCTCCCTCAGCAGCTTGGCCTTCTCTTCGCTAAAAACAGAGAGGACAGCAGGGTGAGCCGCCGCCTGGAGCGGCTGCTGGCCCCTTTGAGAAGGGAGGCCCGAGGGCTTCACCGAGGAGCCCTTTGTGCTACATCTGCAGCACAGTCGCGTGTGTGAAACAGCCCCACTCCCCCCCACCCACCTGTAGAGAGAGGAGGCCTCGTGGGCAGCCATAGGCACCAGTTTGGAGAAGATGTCTGGCCCAGTAACGCTGGGGTCAGTAGGGTTCACCGGTAGGCCCTTCACCAGGGGTGCACCTGAGGGAGGGGGCACAGGGAGATGGGTGAAAACGTGGTGAACGTGTCAGTCTGCGCCACCACAGCCAGGGGGCACTGGAGAGCTGGTCCGCCTGTCTGGTTTATGGCAGCACCTTTAACAGAAGGCAGCGTGTCCAGAGCAGGCACAGACTCATGGTAGATGAAGTCATTATCCTTCTTAGCAGAGTTGAACCTGGAAGATCAGAAAGACCAGCAAAGGGTCAGGAGTCAAACGGCGAAGGACACAGTGTGTCACAGAGTCAAAGCAAAAGGGATCGTGAGTCAAACCCCACCAGGTATGGCATGCCACTGAGTCAAAGTAGAAGAGATTAGGGGTCTTACTTTCCTCCGATGACGTCCATGGTGAAGCGTAAGGCCTCCTGCACACTGTCAGGCTGCCCCTGAAGAGACGACATCCCACTTAGCAGCTCTGAATAAGCATCTGGTTACACTCCTTACGTGCTGCACATGGACTCATACCCACAGCCTGTCACACAGTATAACCGATTCACTGCACCGAGGCCTCTGCATTAAACGCCTCGATAGGTCACCGTATCTTTGCCTCATTCCCCCTCAGACTGAGAGCCCCAACTCTCCCCACCACCCTGCCCAGACGCCATTACGTTACCTTGGCCAGCTTCATCGCCTCATTCAGCTTGTCTAGGGAGCTCTGCAGGTAGGCCAGCTGTAACAGAATATCCACGCATGAATTACTCTCTCTGCCTATCAACACAAGTAACAACATTAACTTCACACATTACAGGGCTTTTGAATGATGTCATCTCTTTACTGCAGGCTACTTCCTGGGTTTCAGAACAGTGACACCAGCCGGTCATTGGGACAATCAGACGAGTGACGAGGACATGCATGGACATGGAGACGCACCCTCTCCCCGTACTTCTGCTGCTCCTCCGCCTGCTTCCCCATATGCAGCTGCAGGGAAGGTGGGGTGTGTCACCATGAGCCTGACAGGCTCAAACATCACAACTCTATTCACACATTTGGTTAATAATTCACTGAATCACTGCAGTCTCTACTCAAACCTACAGCAACTTATACACACCACAATCAGAACACAACACTGTCTCCATACAGAACCCAAGATAAAAGTGACGGAAAGGGGTCACCATGGATATTCTCTCAAGACCCTCACATGAGCAATGGCGGCAAAATAATATATCTTCATCTGCACCAGCTTCTTCCAATCCTTCTGAATCTTCCCCAACAAAGAGGCCGTATCAGAGTTCTCCAAGGCCCAGCATGCCTCCCTGTAATAGTCGACCACCTGCAAGGGGTGACAGACGATTATCCAAAGCAGTTACCCACCCTACCATCCAATCATATGAAGCCCAGGGCAGACTGTAGGATCAGGGCTTTGCACCCTAACCCTGATGCATTCTGGCGTCACTCTGCGTCTCTGACTGTAGGATCGGGGCTTTGCTCCCTAAGCCTGTGTTTCTCTGGCTCACTTTGAGCTTTAACAGGGTTGTAGTTGAGTAGACAGACCTACCTGGGCACTGATCCGAGCCACCAGGAAGCTCTTCCTGTTATCCAGCATTGACTTCTCCAGCAAACACTCCTGAGCCTGGCCCTGAAGCAGAGGGATGGGGCAGTATAACCATGACAACTCAACAATGCACCAATAAGGCCCTGCATGCGTGCGCACACACGTGGAACTCCTGTGTGAGAGCCCATTACCAGCATGAGGTTGATGTTAAGGTTGAGGATCTGGTGACTCATGTCCACACTAAAGCTGTGACTGAAATGGTCCTTCAGGTAGGAGAAGGCCCCCGCTGAGCACTGGAAGTGTGTGCAGGACACCTTCATGCCCTGGTTGGGGAGGGGGGGCACAGTTTAGTATGCAGAAGCGCTCAGGCCGAAGAGAAGGACCAGCCTGGGCCAGCTCACCTCCTCCGACACCCTGTTGTCCATGGCACCCAACATGGAGTGGAGGGCCCCTGGGGAGAGGAGAACACGAGGGGAAGTGAGCAGGGTGCAAACACGGCAGGACACGCAGGCCCCTCCCTCGAGAGCGCCCACTCCTCACCCAGGTTGTAGAGGATGCACGCTTGTTCATAGCAGATGTCATCGTGAGTGACCGTCTTCCCAGAAAAAATCTCAGTCCTTGGACAAAGGCACAGTGGTTATTTTCAAGGTTACTTTCTCTTTTTCCTCCTTTCAGATCTGACTAGTTCTGATTGGCCCAGCACATTGACAAATGCAAGTGCCTCGGGAAACAGCAGGAAGGTTACTTACCTATTATCATTTTTTGACATTTATTAACTTGACCACTTTCCCATCTTTAATGATACATGTGAAAAAAAAGGTTTCTTAATGTGTCCAAGTACTTCATAAACAAAAACTGATGAAGCATTTCATCCAGTAAAACTAGTTAAAGTTGGTGGTGGACACAGTTAAAGGACTGGAAAGCCGCATTGATCCAGGACCAGCACTAAGGCACGGGACTCATGTGGGCTGTAAGTGTACAGGAGGGCAGGGACCTGGCCCCAAAACAGAGCAGGTCTATACGGGAAGTCACTAGGTCAAGAAGCAGACGGAAGCTAAAGAACCGTATCCCAGACCAGAACATCCGAGTGACCTTAAGGGGCCGCTAGAGATGCTTCTTCATAACCGTGGGCAGAGTACAGCACTCAAACAGCCGCAGGGCGTGAGCTCACCAGGAGATGGGCACAGCGGCTTCCTGGCCCGAGCCCATCGGGACACGACTCTGCAGGTAGTGCAGCTGCCCGAAGTACTTCCTCAGGGTGCTGCAGCCCTCAAAGTCCCTGGTCACATTGACCGCACTCTGGATGGGTGCAGTTGGGCGGTTAGACACACACACACACACATATACTCACAGACATGCATGAATGGAGACAAGATAAGCTTGTGGAATCTGAGTCATTCTGCAGCTTAACAGCTTTAACGAAGAAATTACATGGCAAGTCAGCTGCCGTTTAAGTCACATTCCCTACACTCCTTCTGCTTCATGCCCCTCCCCCTTACTGTCATTGGCTACCCTCCAGTCACATGGCCAGATCCAAGGCCTGATCCGACACTGTCCCACAAGGACCCCTCTTGTCCCGTCACCTGCCTGGCGCAGCTGCTCCAGCTTCTTCAACTGATCATTGTAGTTGTCTGGATTCTCCCCATAGTTCTTCAGGATGAACTGGAGCAGAGGAGAAGAAGTACAGCTATGAAGCCACAGGACCAGCACATCCCAGAAGAGGGTTCACCAGCCTTCTCGTGGCCAGCATTCTGCTGGACCAGAACGCACATCTGGAAATCAAATCCCAGGACTAAAAGTCTTCGTAGGTAGCTAATTCTCTAATGATCCATCTATATTATCAACGTAAAATGCAAAGAGCAACCCCAGTCTGAATCTAAGTCACCCCCACCTCTGTTTGGCCTGACAGCAATCCCACAATTACTGCGGGAGCATGTCATACTGTCACCGGCTCCGTATGCAGCCATTACTGCTCCTGTCCTGAGGGCTACAGCTACAGGAGGGCTACAGGAACGGATCACTTTATCCCAGTAAAACAGCCTACATAACTATTTTAGTTTTAAATAAATCACATTAAACATGTGTCAACTTCAGACCTGCCACACCACCATGCCTGTGAATATCAGTGAAAAACAACAATCTAACAGGAATCTCTGACTAACAGTGGTGTAGAGACTGACCTGCTCCACTTGATTTTAATGCTCTGAAACAAACAGTGACATACTTCAGAGAGATAGCAGACACACACACACACACACACACACACACACACACACACACACGATGCAGCTACAGCCTCATTGCCTTGACTCTTTATGTCCCACCCCCTTATTGAAATAAAAAGTGTGGGCGTAGCCATCTTGCTGAGCTGGATATTTCCGTGTCAGATCAGGGCACCGTGGATTACTGCAGCTGACAGATGAGCTGAGTACAAGTCAGGCACAGCAGGGCCCAATGTGAGCATTAAATAACCGGTGTTTGACGGTGCATGGAGATGCCTCCCACTATGAGTTACACAGCCTTATTTCTCCCATCACTAACACAAAGAAGCGCAGTGCTTGGGGACTGGATTGAGCGCGAAGAGGTGGAGGATCTGGCTACCAGGAAGCCACTGAATACCGATCATCGGAGATTCAGAAAGGATCTTACTGTGCAATTTAAAGAAACGTCGGTAGGATTCTTTGGATGACAGTATCAGCTGAGAAACTGAACAGAATAAAATATTCTGCCGCACCTGAGTGTGTGATGTCAGCAGCAAGGAAGTGACTCAAACCTGAGCTGTCAGTCTGGTCTGATCAGAACAGCTGTTCTCCTCTTACATGCAGGGATGGCATTCGCTTCATTAGCAGTTAAACAATCAGCAATTTGAATTTCAAATCGCATTTCTCAGATGCACAATTACTTTTCAAAGTCTGAAAAAGGGGTTGATTTAAACAGTGTGACTAAAACCATTCTGAAGTCAAAATAAAAGCATAAAAGAAAAAAATATTTTGATATGGCACTAAAACAAGGAATCTGATTAGCCTTGACACAAGCATGTAACTTGCAAGCATAACTCACACCTTAAATTTTACAGTATTTTCAGTATTACATTCAATATCTTCATTTAACCCTAATTTGGTTTCAAAATATCTGCCAAATCTTCCAGAAATATGGCTTTATTCATTTGAGTGCTGCTTACTGTTTTCCCCACTTAAGCAGACTGTTCACTGAAGACATCCAGCTTAAGAATTCTGCTCAGAGGACCATAAAATGATGGCCCTCTACGATGGCATCTAGAACTTCCCAAAGATCTAGGACCCTCACAAGTTTTCCTGGAGCATAAATGCGAAGTGACAATGTTTTGGCCTTTTGGGCACATTCGGTGCATATCCTCACCAGCTGCTGGCCTGGTCTCAATAATGCAGCTTATCTTGACGACATGACGAAGAAAAAGTTTGGACAGGCGTCAGATACAGACAAAAATTTTAAAAGGGATGACACAGTTAAATGCTTAAGCGACACATAGACACGGTAAGGCTGCCAGGACTAGATCGTTTCCTCCCCCTATCCATCAAAAAATCGTATTAAATAAGGAAGGAGTGAGAGAGCGACCATAATCCTACGGGAAGCTCAGTGGTGAGGAGAGGTGGCCACGGATACCCTCAGGATGTGCCCAGAGTTTCCAGATGAAGCAGCTGAAAGCTCAAAAACAGCACGTCACGTGTCATGTCAGTATGATGATGAACTACATGCCGGTGACACACCCTGAGGGAAAAGGAGCTGTCTATTTGCCCATTAAACAGACGCGCAGACGACCCTGTACTTATCTCCCTTTGTCAGACAGCATACAACCGTCTTCCTATAGGATTAGCCAGCAAATTAATATACATAACAAACGAGTTCATTTAGTCAGGCCCAACGTTAGCAGTCAGCGGAGGCTGGTAAAGACGCGCAGGTCCTCCGTAAAACACCGACCAGCCCGCCGCGCCTTTCTCCCGGCTCACCTGCCTCACGGCCGGGCTGAACTGAAACTCCCCAGCTTCTTTCAGATCCAGCCAGATCATGGGCATCCGGGGCACCGCTTCCATGGCGGCCAGTTCGCTCGCCTCTTCCGACTTGAGTGTCTTCTGACGCTGTAACGCAAATGTAAATGTAGTCCTTCGGCCTTTAAGCAGGAGTTCCGGTTGTTGTTTTCCTTAGTGTTCCGTTTATGCCTGTCTCATGTCCCATTCGCACTCCTACAGGAAACACTTGAAGTCAAGGAAATTGTTCTTCCGCTTCGGTGGATCATGGGAAATGTAGTTAAATGCTGGGGGGGGGTGGTGCTGCCTTTATATCGGGAATGGAAACAACGAACCGAAAAAGAACAAACGCTGAAGATCCACCTGGACTTCAGTATATAAAGCCAGAATAGTCCAAATGTTATATTCACATTTATATTCGTATTCAACGACCTTCTTTGAGTGCTGTCACGGGGATTTCAGACCCTATGAGGGAATAATTCTATAAGGCTCTAATTAAATTGAAACAAGAACGTACTGGCACCGGCAGGGGTGGGGGATCCAATCAAGACCGATAGAGGGAGTAGACAGACAATGTAAGCGGCCCTTACTTATCTTTAGCCTTCTACTAACTGACTAACTAGGGCAAACGTCGAACATGTGGTTGCCACGTAGATGGAAGGTACCGAGAGAGGGGGGAGATGCCCAAAAGGGCTATAAGAAGGACAGAGCCGATACATATGGTTGAGCCTCTTCCTGTACATGCTGGATGTATGTCAGACAGACGCTCCCAGCTTGCAACCTGTTACAGAATAAACCCGTGGCTTGCAAGTACTCCTCGTCTCAGCTGTGAATCTCTTCTCATCAACGGACTCGGCGGAGTCCAACTCCAACTCCAACACCTACCAGAAGACGACGTCTCTGGAAGGGTGCCATCCAGCAGTCTGGCGCTGCGAAACGAGTAAGGTTTCCAGCTTCGGTCAGCTGGCCGGCAGGAGATTTTCAGTTTGAGACGAGTCTACACACGCATATACGTGTATGCAAGAGTTTAATCACATGGAAAATACTCTGTAGCGTCTGCAAACTACCCCAAATCTTGATATAGTTAATTTTAAGTTTATAATGAAATAATATAGATGTTCGGTAAGATTTGTGTGAGTGTGAGATCATCGCGAATGTCATGCAAGATGCGTGAGAGTTGGCAGCCATGAAAAAAGACATAACGGCCCCATCTGCTGGACGATGACTGGAAGAACAGCTAGCTTCGGGCGCTTGCGAGCAGGATGAACCTTTTGGAATCTGGAATTTGCCGGTCTCAGATCGGCTCTTTTTACGTGCCCGTCAGAATAAAGCGCGCCCACGATGCGCGTTTCCATGGGAGCAGCTATAAACAAATAAGAATAAAAAAGCCTAACCTGAATATTATGGGGTGCTCGTTAGCTGGAACTTGACTGAGGTACCTGGTCATCCAAAGTGAGTAAGCTATTATGACTTTACGTTGTCCTATACCTAGCTCGTGGCTACTAATTTTTATCTGTTGTTTGCAACCGCAGGTGTTATTCGGGTATATACCCTAGTCCAGGATCATTAAAAGATTGCCTTGTTTGACTGGATTAGGGGGTAATTTTTAGTTTGTCCAATGCTGAGCCTTTTGCCTTTTTGTGTTTTTGGGTCATTCCATGTCAAATCATCACAGTTTCTGACCTCATCGTCATATAAATAGTTACTATTACATAGTAACTATTCATATGGGGATGGCATATTGTTTATTCAATCTATAGAGCTGGACAATAGCTTTAAAACAATATAAGGACCATTTCTGTGCAGCTCACATGATTAAGGTAAATATAGCTAGTCAAATTTATACCCCTCCCTTACCCCAAAAAAAAAATAAAACTTTGTTTTCTTAAATCTCCTTCAATATTGATCCCAGACACACCCAATTTCAGGTTCATGAGTTACTTATGTGAAATTGTGTTGTGTTTATGTAGCTATAATATAGCAGTAGGTTGTTTTGCATTGAAGGGAAGTAGAATAAGAGTGGTTTTGGACTGATCATAGAAATTGTGTCTCATTACTTATAAGACCTTCTATTCTCTGCAAAATGACTGAAATCATAAGTTTTGTATTTGGAAAAATAAAACAAGTCTTCATTAGACTTCTAAAGGTTATATGACTGCACTGAACATTTTTTGTTTATTAATCATATAATAAGTCAATAATGTTACTTTTAACCAGTGGATAAATCACAATGTGAAGCTAAGCATCTTGCCTGAAAATGAAGACAACATATCTGGTAAGATGACACCGTGTGGTTGCATCTACACAGGATTTCCACATTCCGTTAGGCTCCCAATGACATGCCCAAGTTCCAGGAGCAGGAGGTCCAGCCGGCTAGCGGCCAGAAGCTCAGTCACCGTGCCTGCCTCATAGCCCAGAGATACTGCATCCAGGAGAAGCTGGGCAGAGGCAGTTTTGGGACCGTATTCCTGGTGCGGGACACTGAGGTCGCGGATGGGGAGTACCTGTAAGTGACAACAACAATAACAACAACAAATTTATTTTTGTATAGCGCATTATCACAACATTACATCATCTCAAAGTGCTTTACAGCATCCCCACCCAAAGCCCCCAGTGAGTAAGCCATAGGCGACAGTGGCAAGGAAAACTCCCGAGAAGGAAGAAACCTTGGGAGGGACCAGACTCAAAGGGGGAGCCCATCCTCCAGGGGCCGGCAGGGAGAGTGAAAGTGACAGGTTCTTTTTCCTGGCATGCCCTGTACCTACACCTACGGTGACGGCAACCTTAGCATGTTTAACCACTTGTACGTAGACCACTGGTGACGGCAACCCTAGCATGAATAACAAAAATGACAGTGCTTTCTCCTAATTGCAAAAATTGATTAAAAAAAATAGTGACATAGTGGCTATAGTGGCTTCCCTTGACTCTTCAGTGTCCAGTAAAATTTTTTTTAAATAAGTGTTTGACCTTTGATGCATCCGGTTAATTAACAGATTAGTAACAGATGAATTTTGTACTGGGCTGATGTTGCCGTACCGTGTGAAAGCAGAGTGTGATTCACTGAAAATTGCATGGCTCCACCCCCCCTCCATGACTTGACCACGACCCCCACAGCAGTGCCACACCCACATAGCCAGACCCTCCCCCATCACTGCATGAGTTCAACACACACTGACATGCATCACCTGACCCCCTCCCTTGGCTAAATGACTGTCAACCAGGGCTCCCCGATTCTGGTCCAATACAGCTTGCAGATTTCCCTGCTCAAACACACCTTAATCAGCTAATAACCAGGTTTAAATAGAAATGTTTGAGCAGGGAAATCTGCAGACTGTGTTGGATTCTGGCCTCCAGGACCGAAACTAGGGAAGCCTGTTATAAACCACCAGATGAAGACAGTAGATCAGAGGAATTCAGCTTAACTCCCTGAGGTCTGTCTCTATGCTAGTTTTTCTCTAGCCTACTTTTATAATTAAATAATACTTATTTTTGTAATAAAATCTTTGCAATATTGATAACATCGTTTAAAAATAATGGAGCACACATACTGCGTATAGATAAAGTGATGTGTGCTATACTTTAAAATACCCTATTCCAGTCCCCTTTGCTTGAAATTAAATCTGTAAATGTAAAGAGCACTAACATGTATGCATGTAGACTGTGGTGGAGACTGTATGCATGTAGACAGTGGTGGAGACTGCTAACTAGAGGTCAATTTGGAGGAACGTCATTCATATTCACATGTAGAGTATGACTCGCCTTTTCCACCTTTGCACGCCCCTTTAAGGTCGTGATTACGGGAGGCCTTTAAAATCAGAACGATCCAAAGCCAATGGTAAAAATGATCAGGCTGGGAGAAAAACAACATCTTCCTCTTTAATGACCTGGATGGCAGGATCACTGCACTCCCATGTTTTTAGTAAGTTATTCTAGGTTGAGGAAAATAAAAACGAATAGTAACAAGCATTTGCAGGAAACCATAACAGGGAATTGTTTTTTTGCTCTGTATTTTATCCTTCCCATGCTGGTTAGCCTCTACAGAGACGTGGCTTTGGGTACAACAGCTTTTGTCTGGATGAGAGCAGCTCTCCTGGCTCTTCCTGTGTGGGAAGCTGGACTTTGAAGCTTCTTCCTGTCTTGTCTTATGATTAAAGCTTTATGCTTCAGGACCTATGAGGATACTGAGGATCTTTTATAAGCTTTTAATATACCTTGGCGGTGAGGTGGTGAGGAGATCTACAGCAGCTTTCAAGGTTATCAAGACCAGAGCAAAGTTCGTATGGAAACAGGGCACTTGCTAACCTTGATGATCTTCTTTACAGGGGTCTGGACATCATGTCCCCACAATGGCTGTTGGGATTTTCCTGCAGTGCAGTGCTGACTTACATTCTTTAGCATGTATCATGATTTTTTACATGCTTCTGCCTGGTACTCATGTGAAAAGTAGTAAATTCATGCTACTATAGAAAACCCCGCTTAATAGAAAAAGAAATGTATTTCAGAATGACCACTAGATGGAAGCAGAGCTGTATGCCACTTAGGTTGGGTTTTTAATCATATTCTTTAATCAATTTTTTTTTATGATTCTATCCTATATTAGTGCAAATATAATACAAATGTTTAAATGGGAGGGAGAATGTAAAACAGGAATAAAAATGCATGCAGTAGGTGTGTTTGTTGCCTGGGGTCCTTGCATAGCATGTACGATGCAGAGTGTCGGTGCGGTTGCTAGTAGTCAGCTTCCCTGGGGAGTCTCAGCCACAAAAGCTGTATACACCAACGGTAGAGATGCTCCAGGGCTGTGGCTGCCTGACCTCACATGGAAACATCTACATGAGTCGTCCATGAATTCTCTACAGCACTAAGTAATCTTACTCACTACAGCACAAACTAAGTAATCTTACTCTCTACAGCACAAACTAAGTAATCTTACTCTCTACAGCACAAACTAAGTAATCTTACTCACTACAGCACAATCTAAGTAATCTTACTCACTACAGCACAATCTAAGTAATCTTACTCACTACAGCACAAACTATGTAATCTTACTCACTACAGCACAAACTACGTAATCTTACTCACTACAGCACAAACTGCGTAATCTTACTCAGTAGGCCATGTGAGTCACATTTTATGGCTCTCAGCATGACCATCAAACGCTGCTGTCTGTTCCCTGAATGCGCTTAATGGTAACTTTCTGGTTATTGAACACTAGCCGTATCTGGTTCTTGCTTTGTTGGGAAGGTGTCGTGCAGCTCCTGCTCCTTTCCTGCTTACACTCAGACCTGCTCATTCACTGGAAGCTCAGCCGAGCTGCATTTATACCTAGTTGGCTCCTTGACAGCATGAATCTTTGTAATGTGCTGTTCGCTTTACTTGTTGCTCATCTTGGTGAGGGGAGGGGGGTGGCTTCCTTCTCAAAGGTGTAACAGTGGGGCTCCTCCTGGGGGTCTAATCCCAGCCACCAGTCCAGATTCAGAAATGAACATTAAGATTGTTGACCTGCCTACTTGCTGTGGTGTGTGACGCCATTACTATCTGTGGCGTGTGATGACATCACTAGCTGTGATGTCATGCTGGTTCACCTCACATGGTCTTCGGCCTTTGACCAGGTGTCCTTGTGCAGACATGGGCTTTCCTCCATGGAGAGCATGTGTGCATTCTGCAGACAGTCATTGGCTCCCCCCTCCAGGTCTACTCTTCATACGGCACTGTACAGTAGTTACCCGGGGGCAGCAGGTCATGGTGACTGACCTGAAAGGCCCTCAGAGCTGTTCAGCTGAACAGCACAGGAACAGGTGTACTGGAGGTTACTGTGGTCACGGAGCTGTGGAGTGTTTCACTGAATGACCTGCATTCCTGGGGCCCCCATGGCATTGCCCCAGTTCATTGTGTGGCATTCGGCGGAGGCTCACTTGGCAGGGTAAGAGCAGATGCTGTAAGGCAGTGTTTCTCAAACCGGTTGTCAGGTCCATGTTTTTGCTCCCTCCCAGCTCCCAGTGGACCGTCTGGGCGTCCCTGAGGACCAGTTTGAGAAAAACTGCTTTAAGGTTTGCAGGATGTCATGGCCAGAAACTGACAGAAAAGGGCTTCCTGAACAGTAGGTTTTAGGAAGCGGGAGTCTCACAGGAGGCGCCCCTGCACAGGAAACAAGCCAGAAACAGAGATTAGCTTTACCACACAGTTTTCTTGTACCACCCTAACATCAGCCTCACCCCATAACACCATGATGTTATCGCGATGGTACAAAGACAGCCAATGTATATCGGGAGCTCCCGGGGCTCCCGAAAACCCCCACTCAAATATAAAGCTGAGAGACAGAATCCAGATCACTGTTACTCTCATAGCTGGACTCGCACGCTGTTATCCTCCCAAATTTGTGCATTATGCACTGTGAGGGAAATGCGTGCTCCTAAATGAACATGACAGGCCATGTAGATTGCCGTAAATGAAAGCGTTCCGGGCCTTTCGGTGCTGGGTAATGTAACAATAATGCTTCATTTCGGATTGTCCTCTCATCCCGCCTACCGGCAATGAGAGTACGTACACCCGAGGCTTTAAGGTTCCCCCGGCCTGTCAAAGCGGGCATTGACCGGGTAATTACCCACAAATTGTCCTCTTGGGCTCATAACCATTTTATACTGGGTTTCCCCAGTGAAGCGATTGCATATTTATGACGCCTTTGTTTTTTTTAGCAACTTTATTGATATTCCAGTAGCACTGTCCAGCAGCTGTGGGTCTCCACTCAGGCACCACTAGCCTCTAAGCAACATAGAGACACTGGCTTCCTGCTCTGATGCTTCAGCAGCCCTTTCTCACCTAGGGCTCGAACCCATGGCCTCCAGCTTCTAAGCAGTCTATCACCAAGCGTCACTCTGACAATCCTGTCTTTGGCCTCATGCCAGACACCTGCTCTAAAATCAGACTGAAATCTCACATGTAACAGCACTACCAGCACATAAGATCAGAGGTAGACATGGAAAGAGCTGATTGGTCAGGCTGCTTGGCACTTGATGTTAACCACAAAGGAATTGGATCGTGATGCTGGCTGAGGTGAATGTATTTGTACTGGTCATGGGTTTTCAATGCCTACAGTGGGGCAAAGGTGACTGGAGTCATTTACAGGAGAGAACAACAATTGTGAGAGGAACACTAAAGTAGTGTTAGAAATGTGATGGATTAATTGTAGATAATAAGCACCCATTAACCACACCAGTCAGAGAGGGAACTTTCCTGCTGTGGTCTCATGACATGCTGTCCTGTTATCAGACTCATTTTGGCTCAAGGCAAAAATGAAAAAGGATAAAGTGTTCGTTTTGGTGTTTCGTAATTTCAGGCCTCCTTGCTGCAGTGCACCTCTCAAGATAATGAAGGAAGCACAGTCTCCAATTCCTCTGGGGGGTAATTCTATCCAGTAGATGCCAGAAGCGGGAAAATCAGGTCGGATTGGGATGCCAAACACACATCAGCCATGTTTTCATAGCCCCATAAATCAGCAGGTATTTCATCCTCCGAGCCAGAGAGACATTTTTTTCTGATTCTACAGAGCACAAAAATGATTTTGATTTATGCTCTCTCAGTTCATAAGCTTCAAGGTCCAAAGTAAAATCATACACCAGTCTGTATAAATCGAGCCCGTCTGGTACTGGGCAGAGAAAGTATAACCAAGAGATTTAAAAGGCTGTGCTGTGCGGTCTGTGTGAACCCCCCTCCCCCACCCCCTAGGACTGCTTCAGACCGGGCTCCCCCAATACAAAGTGCTCAGTTGAGGACACAGGGTATTCACCCAATAGCAGTAACGTTAGTATGCTTGGATGATTCACTAATAATTTTCCTTTATAGAGCTTTACAGAGCTGTAGCAGAATGTCGGGCCAGTGAGGGTTAGAGATGAGTGTAAAACTGGACCATTTAGCTATTAGCACGTCGGATCGGGGGTGCGGCTCTGCCCCCTCATCTGCCCACACTGATAACAATGTCAAGAATATGATCAGAGATATAATAGAGATCCCTGCTCCATGGAGGAGACCAAGTCTGTATGGGGAAACATTCCCTTACATAATACATTAATGTCACTGTGTTACAATATTATTGCATTGTCATACAGTTATTACACAATATAATTACACAGCTCTTAGGCTTAACATGGAATCACATACTGTGGATAAAACAATGATTTGTGACGTCTTCAGGTTTCCTTCTGGTTCTGTTATTGTCAGACAGGGAAGGGGGGGGGGCACCATAGACTGGCTCTCTGTCCCACTACAGACCTGCTGGCCATCTTTCCCCACACTTTGATGAGATCAGTATCAGAGCTTCATGGCACCAGCAAACCCTGTCTGCCTGAAGTATGCTGCACATTCACACCATCTTGCTGGGGCCACGTCTGCTCTCTGCAGAGTAGCATTTACTGCAGCCCCAAGCAACAATGAGTCCCAGGTCACACAGCCTCCACAGAATGCTTGGGGGGATCTGTCTATGTGTGTGATGGGCCCATTGGGACAGGCTGTAACCGGCCAGTGCTGCAAACTGCTGTCTCTCAGTTACTGGTAGGAGGGAAGTGTACATACAGAGAAGTGTACAAACAGGAAGATGTTACAGTCAAGAGAATATTACAGACAGGAAGATCTTACAATCCACAGATTGGTACAGATATGAGGGTGTTAATGTCAAGAGAATGTTACAGATAGGACAATGCTATTGTCAAGAGAATGTTATGGGCAGGAGGGTGTTACAATCAAGTGAATTTTACAGAGAGGTGGATGTTACAGCGAAGAGAATGTTACAGACATGAGGATGTTACAGACATGAGGACATTACAGACTGATTTAATAAACAGGAGGACATTACAGACAGGAAAATGGTACAGAAAGGAGAACATCACAGACAAGAAGATCTTAAGGATGGTAGAAGAAGATGCTTACGTTTCTGTGTCCTACTCGAATAATTACACCAGAAACTGACTTTTGGAGTTTTGGACCAGCCCGTCACATCTCTTGATCTGGCATTTTCCAGGGGCTTTGAGAGCTTCCCCCCATATGTGACTCCTGGTGGCTGTGTGTCTGTGAGTGTGTCTGTGAGTGTGTGTGGGTGGCAGGAAGTGCCCCATCTCTCTCTCACAGCTGATGAGTAGGCCCACCTCTGCTCTCTTCCTGTTTTTCAGTGTCCCGTCTCCATTACACCTACCTTTTACAGATCTTTCTGTGGTCGCAGCTGTTCGCATAGGCAGTCAGGAAGTACTGTGGGCTCTGTTAGTAAGACCTTTCATTTCATTACAGGACAGGTACTATCGCCAATCTGCCCCTAAATATTCTCATTAATCAGATGCAGTTCTGGGATTTTCCAGTGGTTACTGTAAATATTTACAAACAACCACAGGAGCCATAGTCTTTAGGTTGTTCTTGTTGTCGTTGTGTCTTGTTGTTATAACCTTAAGTCCCATATTGGACTTTTGTAGAACCCCAGAAAGACCGCTAATACAGCAGGGGGGGGAATTTCTCTGGCACCCTTTTGATGGTTTATGGCACCACTTAGCAGTGATATGCTCCCACCTGGACCAGGCCCTTTGCTGCCCAGTTGCTTTCTCCTTTTCCAGGGAATGATGGGATGTGGGCGGTAGTTCTGGCCTTGCCTAGTGAGCACAGCACCACCAAATGACTCTGTGTGGAAATGGAGACAGCATGGAGGATCTTCCTTACCAGACTGCTTTTGAGGGATAGCATAAATATGAGTCTGGATTCAGCAAAGCCTTGTGAGATTCATGTGTCAGAATGAGAGGGGGGGGGGGGTTCTGATAAAACATACAACCAAGTGAATGCCCACCAGCCAGCATCTTATGTTTAACTTTGCTCTTCTGACGCCTGACTGTTCTGGATGCAGGTTGGACCCTTGGGCCCGGAAGTTTAGAGAAGTGTTGATCTCCTCTCAGAACCCCGCAGACCAGTTACAGTTCCCAGTGAAGCCTTAAGCCAGGGACCAAGCGAGAGCCAGCGAACTCCCTGAAGCAGAGGATTACAGTCCCCAGGCCCAGTGTTTCATCCTCATCCTATTCTTTCTGTCTCGCGCATTCATTCCTGTACAATGTAACTCCAAGCCATCCACAGCTCATTTTGTCCAACACATAGCTTCTTTGGTTGTGCCCTCCAGTTTTTTTTTTTTTTTTTTTTTGGGGGGGGGGGCACAACAAACTCAGGCTGTACGTGAGAAGCCACTTTCCCCTGCTGTAAATGACCTCCCTCGCCCAGGCCTTATCTGTATGTGTGTAGTGCTGCTACTGGAGGCACAATAAGACCACAGAAGCTCTAACTGCAGTCCTGGAATGAACTTCTGTCCAAAGCAACGTACAAGCATGCAAAGCTTAGGATCGGAGAGTAGGGTTGGCCAGCATCCCTAGAGTAATTGGGGTTAAGGGCTCAGTGGTGACACTCCAGGGGATTTGAACCCATACCCTTCAAGGCACGGATAGCTGATTGTTGACCTCTTCACTTGCTTGCTTGGCTCTGGCAGCAAGGTGCTGAAGGAGGTACCAGTGGGTGACCTGAACCCCAACGAGACAATGCAGGTCCAGACGGAGGCCCAGCTGCTCGCCCAGCTCCACCATCCCTCCATCTTGAAGTTCTACAACAGTTTCCTGGAGAAGGACATCTTCTGCATCATCACCGAGTATTGTGAGGTGAGACAATCCAAGCATGATGCTCTCACTATGGCCTTCGATTGGGTGATTGGATCAAAGGTAGGATAAAGCATAACTCATTGGTAGGAGTTTGGCTTTCAGTCCCTAAAGGGTTTTGACAGGGACTGTGTCTCAGACACTGGATTGTGAGGTGACAGTTCTACTCCCCAAGCCACTGCTCCAGACAAGTCCCACCTTGGGGCCCAAAAAATCCAGTCTGTGTGATTGTCCCAGTCAGGAAATGGAGAGCTTGTCTGATTCACTTATTCCCTGAAACTTGCAATGTTTTATCCCTTTTATCTACATCTTTGTCAGTGTTCCCCAACCATCATACAGTTTAATTGATCTGAATTTCCTAATTTTCCTAATTTCTTGTTAGTCCACTAATTTTCCTAATTGCTTGTTAGTTCACATTAACTCATGTGCCATTTAAGTAATGGGTCTCTTAAGCACAAACCGCACATTTGGTTCAGTGACAAATGCCAGCCAGGGATTTTTTACAGAAGTCTTGCACCCCCCACTGGAAGCAAGGCACAACTGCAGGTACTGTATAGTTTGCCTGGTATCTCTCAGTCTATAATAGCACATAGAATGCACTACCAGGAACAACAGAAAGTTTATCTTGCTGGCTTCCCACTGAGCATGTGGCAAAGCCACGTGGCTGAAATGCGCACGTCCCTCACACTGCAGGCAGCTCGCCTTCATTTCTCCACTGTCTCTGAGGATCTGTGCCGTCACTCATCATACTTCTCCTGCAATCTATAATCTAATGCGAAATTAAATGAAACAAAGAGGCCTGTATTTTCCTTCTTATCTCAATGGGGTGCTGATGGTGACAGCACAACCCATATCAAGGTCACAAATCCCACCTCAGAGCCACCCATCCACGTTAATGAGCCCTGAACATTGATCTCCATTGATGACACCCCACCCCGCCTCCTGTCCACAGGACAGTCAGCCGAGATGGAGTCGGGACTCCAGTTGGACTGTCACATCCGCTGAGGTGAAGGTTGAGATTCAGTGATCGTACTGGCCGTGCCAATGCCGTGCCTCTTTGTGCTATTTCCTGAGGTGCAAAGCTCAGGTCCAGAAAGTGCAAATTTAGACCAAGATTTTATTTCACCCACTATTTGAGTTGTCTGTGAATAAGACTGTTTATACTGGACTGGTTGGTTGAAATAAAATCTTGATCTGAATTTGTCCTTCTGGAACCAGAGCTTTCCAACTTTGGCTGTTTCTGTCTGTGAGCCCTTTGCCAGCTCAGGTCATCTTCTGCCCGGCTCTGTGCAGTGACTAATGGCTGATCTGCAACATGGTGCTATGCCTGCTATCCAATGGGGATCTGCGAGAATCTTCATGAGAGCTCAGCAGGCCATGTTCTCACAATCACACACCAGGGGGCGCCTCTGAGGCCTCGTGCACCTGATAGCCCAATATTGATAACTGGTAGCTCTCTAATGAATGACCTGCCAGTGAAGTACTGGGACTTTTAAGCCGCCCAAGTACTTTTTTATCTTCATGAACAGAATTTTATTTTGTTAGCTGATGTCGACCCAAATCAAAGTAAATTTGGAACAGCCATGTCTTGACAAATGAGTGGCTGAGCAGTGATGACGATAAAGAATAGTGTGGCGAATAGAGAGAATTATGCAGACTCTGATGGGCTGTTATGTCTTTATGGAGAGATATTAATTACCACATGACACATCGCACCCTGATACTGCCATGTGATTGGCTGGGTGCACTATTTGCCTCGCACCTCCACGGTCAGGGGTTTTAAACTGCACTCCTTGCTCCGTGTGGGTGGAGTTTGCGTTCCCCCCCCCCCCCCCAACAATGCAAAGGTCGCCTCCTGTCGACCTTCAGTTAGGGTAATTGGTGTTTCTAAATAGACCATTGCGCAAGCTCTGTAATGGTCTGGCACCAGTGAAATAGATTTTCATTCCCATGGGACAGACGTGGAGGGACATGACTGAGAATGCCAGCGAAATAGATTTATATTCCTGTGGGATGCAAAGTGCAGGGATGGCATGGAGTCATAATCTCAGACCGGAAATGAAAGAAAAGTAAAAGAATAAAACAAGCCTTCATGAGCCAAAGCTAGTGAATCGAATACGATTCATTTAATGCCGCTTCAAAAATGCATGTCTGGTAATTGTACCTTGAATGAATTGGAATGTAATCTACATGCATGCAGCCTCTTTACCCCATACCTCAACGGCCTATTGTGCAAAAGAAATATGTTTAATCAATTAAGGGATTGATTGGGCCATTGCAGATGTGTTTAGGGCTACTGGGCAGCCGGGAGACGTAGATCTAAGAGTGTCAGGCTTCAGCTGGAGACTCAGGAACGCTGGAAAGTCATTGATTACAACAAAATGCTACTCACTTGGAGTCACTGGAGAATGTGTGTGTGTGTGTGTGTGTGTGTGTGTGTGCGCATTCCATAATACTTATGCTGGTTTAATTTCAGTTTGTTTTATTGACTATGCCTGGTTTTAACCCTTAATTTTGGTGGTGGTCTGATGGTTAGGGAAGCGTACATGAAATTAAAAGATTGCTAGTTTGAATCTCTGACCATCAAAATTCCACTGAGGTACCCTGACCGAGGTCCTGCCCCCAAGCACTGCTCCCATGGTGTTGAATTAGGTGCCCCCTGCTAAGTCACATATGGGTTACATGCAAAGGACGCATTTCACTGTGGTGTGTCAACAATGACTACTTTTCACTTCACTTTATGTTTATAAAGCATTTACAATTGAAGGTTCTGGATGCAGTCCCCATGAATGAATGGGCTCCTTAAATCTGCTAGCATCCATGCAAGTCAACTTCTTTGCTTATGAATGATGTGCTTGTTCAGTCCTACATGGGATTTTAATTGAGAAATTGTTTAATCTGTTCTTTAATCAGCTGATCAGTGGTTACTTGTACCAGTGTATGCAGTGGATTCTTCTGGTTTAAAATTCTATGCTTTTATGTGACTGACACAAAGGTATAATGACAGGCAAGTACAACTGAGATCAATACTGTGCAGTATTGACTCAAAGCGGGTGGGGTAGCGCCGACCGTGGGGGTGCGGTATGTGTATTTATGGTGCCCTTGGGTTCAATCTCACCCGGACAGCCCCGCGATGCCCATCTCCCACCAGCCTAAGCTGTCATTACACAATAAGCATGAAGCTGAGGGAGCCGTTGGATGCCTTTGATGACAACAACGAGGGAAATGCAGTGAGCCCTTCAGACACTAGAGCACTCAGACACCTGTCACAGAGCAGAACAGCTCAATCTGGGGCTGAGCCCCCTATCGGCCGCGTGTCCTCTGGCTTTCATACCAACTCATTCCTCTGCATGAATTGCTTCAATTTCCAGTTAATTACCAGTACAAATCATGATTCATTGCCCACAGAAATCTAGCCATGTAATAAGGCAATCCCTAAATGCTTGGGAAAATGGTCATTTTTAAATGTGTTCCATTTTAGTCAACTACATAAATGATCAAAAATACTGTACCTAGACGATACAGTGAGTTTGGCCATTAAATATGTTGACATCACATTTGTTACCCAATGCGCTCTCCGCACCGTACAATGGGTGCTGTAAGAAAGTACTGTAATCATATGCAGATCTGGGGGGTGCCAAGGGGTGACCGTGACCCCTCAGACTGAAGCCTGACCACCCCATTCACCACCCCCACTGTATTTACATTTTGCTTAAATCAGACTTTGATTTAAAAAACTCCTACTATTCTGTAACTGTTTCTCTGTGTCCCTGATGATAAACTGATAAA
>JABFEA020008313.1:0-21814 GCA_019775915.2 Cyphomyrus plagiostoma | reverse complement strand
CAGTTCTGAAGGCGAAAGGGGGTCAAACACCGTATTAGTATGGTGTTCCTAATAATCCTTTAGGTGAGTGTGTGTGTGTGTATATATATATATATATATATATATTACAAACTCCAGCCTGGCACTTCTCTGCTTTTCATTGATGAAGAAGGTCTGCTTTGCTGTATGATTCCTGCTTCTAGGAGCCTGTTATAATCTGTCTTATCAGTGCATTCCATACCACTTTATGGTTCTTATTCATTTTAAAGGTAATTTTATGACATCTTCCAATTCACGAGCCACTGATGGATAAGTTTAGGGCTGCCCCTAATGACTTTTTATATAGATTAATCTGTAGACTATTTTACCGATTGGTCGATTTAAACGATTAGCTCCCCAGTTAATTTTATTTTGACAACGACATGCAGTATATCATCGCAGGGCAGAGCATTTATGGATGCCAGTTTTTGGTACTATATGGGCATTATTTTCACCCACAGTTCGATAAGCAGATTTGTAGTACATCAGGGAAGTGATAAGCACTGAAGTGGTGGAGAAGAAAGATTAGCAACTAGAACATCTTTTAAGAGAAGATATCGTGAAGGTAAAAAGATATTGGTGGTGTGGCGTTACTTTTTGCAAATTATATTCTTTTAATGTAGTGCCCATTTTCATATCTATTTTACTTTACGATAATAACACTGCTCCCAACAAATGTGCACGAACACACACTGGCACCGTCATTCAGTTAATTTACGCGTAGAATAAGCCTGGATTTTACCCTAAACATTTTCACAAACACTTATTCGATGAACATTCAAAGGTAGCAAGCAGACAGTTTTATGGTTTTAATAATGTGAATGTCAAGCAGTTACAAGGACAAAAAATCTCTCTGTATTAATGGTAGTTTGATAAACATGAATAGACAACATTGTGGTTTTGCCTACTCTGACATTCCATCACCCAGAATACCTCCTGTGCGTTTCTTCTTCAGGTGATCATGCATAGCACTTGTGTCCATGCAGTATGGCATCAAAACTTTGCACAGTGTACAAAACACTTTTCTTTAGTGATAATTTGAATTACTCCCATATTTTCATAGTGGTATTGCAGGAAAACAATTGTGAAAATGAACTAAAGTGTTTTAGAAATCATGAAGGCAATTTCATTAAAATAATAATTAAATAAAGATGTGTCAATTTTAAAATATTGATGTGGATGCATTTTCAGCATTGATGTCAACTACATCGATTAATTGTGGTAGCCCTTGATAAGTTGACAGTCTTCTCTGACATTAGAAAGTTCGCTTCTTGTTCATGTGTACTGCTGCCTTAGAAAGGTTAAGCCTGGAAGCAGCCTGTCTCACAGACACAATGGGAATGAAAACTCTGACAGCAAAGGAAACTATAGGTGTGCTTTCCTGCTACAGTGATATTTTTACTTTTGTTATGTTTGTCTTGCAATGTACAGAAAATCGGTAATGTAAAGCTGCATAATGTATTAATTAAAATAAAAGAAATTAATAAAATAGTACATGTAGTACATGACATGTAAATATGTAAGTGGTAACTAAATGACCACAAAGTATTTATCTATTTAAAAAAGTACAGGAGAAAAAATTTGGAATGGGAAACATATTGTGATGCTGTGGAGCTGGCCAGTTAATTAATTATCCAGGTTATCGGAACGCCTTGCGTGGCACTGCTAGTTTGTGTTATTATTCTGTTTAATGTATGCCCCCACTTATTTTATGTAATGAATAGTAAGCATGGCAACTGTGTACTGTTCCTCTCTAAGTGCACATGTTTTGTTAATGTGTCACCCCAAGTGTATGCCATATAAATAGTTGTCTCGCCTTATCTACACTGCCGCTTTGAGTGTTTGACATTGGTCTGTGTCACGTTCCAATAACGAAGGAAGCAGGAGCATGCATGAGGGTAAACCAAAAAGGGGAGGTTTATTATGGAATGGGAACAGGGTAAACATAAGCTGACAGCGTGGGGTCAGACACAAGACAAATCTGCCACGGGAAATCATTGTAGAACACGCTCTGGGGTAACATAAGTGACCGGACTGGGGAGCACAGGAATGGGAGGCACTCATATAGATCACTGATGAGGAGCAAACAAGAGGCATCTGGTGTGAATAACGCAAGGTGAAAAAAGAGGTAAGACAAATTCGTAACAGGTGTGGCTCGCCACACTGGGGAAAGAACAAGGAGGAATGAATGCAGGGTGTGACAGTGCGTCAAAGGTGCAACTTCTGGTGGAAAAGTGTCAATCACCTCACTGAATACATCCGCTTTCATGTGCTCGCCATATTGGTCTCAGAAGCAGGATGAGGAGCTGAAGATGAGATTGATGATCTGATCTGAGAGTTACAACAGACTAAGATGCAAAGACGGTGCAAGACAAGCAGTGGTAAGTTAACAGGAGACCCTAGGAATCAAGCATTGGGCCTTCCTTGGATAACTCAATGGATCTAGATTTCTTTGGTTGCCACACTTTCAGCGCTAGTCCGGAGAGTGTGCATCAGTTCCACTGGGAGCCAAAGCTGTGCTCACCGTGATGAAGACTGCCTTGAACCTTCCCTGATACAGCAAAAAGGAGCAAAAAGAAGCTGCTGAAGCCAAATCTCGCTCAAGGGTGCCTTGCATCATGGCACAATGGCTAGAGTGATGCAGAGATGGTGCTCCACCTGGTACGGGGACTGGAAGGAGAGGCACATCAGAACCTGCTCAGGCTGACGCCTGTGGAACAGCAGAACTATGTCTCCTTGCTGGCAACCCTGGAACAGCAGTTCTGTTAGTGACTAACAGAAGAGGTAGTACAAAGGAAGGTTTTGGGTGAAACTTTGGGTGCTTGGTGTACACTTCTGCATCTGTGAATGGCAAGACTACCCTCACTTCCCGAGTGATCCAGACGCTGTTAGCCACCCACACAAAGTCATGCCTGTGGCACTAAAGGCACAGATGACATTACTGCTCTGGGAATGACTAGTGGCAATGCCAATGAGCTAATGGACCCTGCTACTGCTACAGCAAAGCTGGACAGATTGCCTGCACCCTGCCACATCCTAGTACAACCACTGAGAAAGCTGAAAGTAGCTGGTGCTGGTAGAGGAAGGTCACTCATACCATCACAGTGGGTCAGCTGAGATATGAGCATTGGTTCTTTGTGTATTGTGAGGTGGAGGGTCCACCATCCCCCTTGTCTAGTCTGCTGTCCTACTGGGCACTGACCAGGCAGCCCACCAGGATGCGAAGTGAGGGGGTTTTGGCTAGCATCATTCACTGCCATCACAAGAATCAGGCAGACCATAGAGCAGGAATTGTGGCTGGCTAACATTCGGGATCACTGCATCATCAAGCTGGACCTGCTGCGTCATCTGGGGGCACACATAAACATGCCTAAGGACACCCTCCATCTTGTTGCAGACATTGTGCCCCTGTGGCAAAATGCCGCTTGAAAGTGGAAGACGGGCACGACAGTGGACCATGATAAGAGGGACCACCTCATTTCCAGCTCTTCCAGCAGCCTCTGACCGGCCCCCGATCTGTCGCAAGCCCCGCAGCAAAGTGGATGCTCTCTCTTGCCTCCCCTGTGAGAAAGACAATCGCCGTTACTTCTGCTGTGTAAGGGAGCACAACCAGAGGTCGGTTACAACAGCAGCAGAACAGGAGGACATTGGCGCCAAGGGACTGGAGACCATTCATTACTAATGGCTGCAGCGGGAGCAATCAGCCCAGTGCTGGCCTGAATCAGGGGTTGGTTGCAGGTGGTGTGGTGAATACAGTGGAGGAAGGTCTCCACTGGGAAACTAAGGCCCTAAATTGACAGTGGGGGCTTTGAGGAGCAAGATGGGCTACTATACTGGCACCAATGGCCCCCGAATGGCAGCCAGCAATTGCTAATGGTGTCCTAGAGCCTCCACCCTACGGTCTTTGAGCAGTGCACATTGGGACAGGTACATTTGGAGGTCACCAGGGATGGCTAACCCCTCGGGTGGGGGCAGTGTCACATCACGGGGCCAGTTTGTTAATTATGCAGGTAACTAGTATATGTTATTCTGTTGTTAAATGAGTGCCCTTGCATATTTTATTTTGTAAATAACAAGCATAGTAACTGTATAGTATTCCCCTCGAGGCACATGTTTTGTTAATACTTCACTCAGAGTGACCACGCCATGTAAATAACTGTCTTGTCTGTGCTGCTGCTTCTGAGAGTGATAATGTTTTGGCACTGTTCCGTGAAATTCAAGTAGGACTTCCAGTAGAAAAATGTGAATCACCTTATTCAAACCACTATGACCCCCAAACTTGGCAGAATATGGGCTAAAAAATGTATGCATATAAAGATATCCACCGTTCTATGAATGTCCAGTTTATGCTGCATTTCATTTATGATAGACTCACATTAGCACCTATTTTCGCTAACTGAAAGAAATCCGAAGAGAATTTTTGCTTTTACATAAATAAAGGTAAAAAGTATAAAGTTAAAATAGCATTTAGTGTTTGTTGATCAGCAAGCCAGTTACAGATATATATGCAACGCATAATGACATTTCAGTCAACGATGCACCGCATATGCTACGGTAGTTCCATAAAACTATAATGATGCTCAATATTTCCTGTCATCTAGGAATGTTTTACTGTCCTAACGTTATAGTGCAATGCATCATGTGATGGTGGAGGTGAAAACAATCCTACTGAGCTGCTAGTTGCATGAGAGTGTAAAACACTATTATGCGCTGTACATAATAACTATATTACTCATTCTTGTATTTACTATACTGTAGGGCTGCAACAACTAATCGATTATTAAAATAGTTGCCAACTAATTTAATAATCGATTAGTTGGGTCTACGTTGTTATACACATAAGTACAGTGGCGACCTCCTAATTCGTGAGCAGTAAGCTAACTAAAGCCGCGGTGGCAGTAAAGTACAATTAAGGTGGATGCCAACCGCCATAAAAGAAAAAGGTGACGAGACCAATGGCGTGTCTTGAGTAGCTTACGTGAGGAATTCTGGGAGAAATTAAAAAAACGTTTTAAAAATGGCGGAGGCGGACATAGCAGAGTTTTGTTGTAATTCTGCCAGAATTTGACGACAATTAGCTGAAATTAGGTAGGACAGACACTGATGTATTATGTGATGTCGTGCAGTTTTTGGATTATTTTATGCAATTATCCTTCATTCAGTGGTGTAGTGGAGGGTAAATGCACAAACGCCATTTACGCACCTTTTAAATTTACAAAACAACGTTTACTCACATTTTTTGAGATCACTAATGTTAAGGATATAAATAGTTAACCACCGTTTTTACTGCTGTGCATATAGTTTACCCACCTTAAATTTCTTGTTCCCACTGCTTTATTTCTTCACGATAGAAATTTATTGTAATATCAAATGTTGTAGTAAGACCAGTTTCTGAAGGTCTCGATCTTGTCTTTGAATCAGCCGTACTTGTATTCGTTCTTGTCATGGACTCGGGATTTTATTTTATTCTTATTAATGAGCCGTTTATTGTCGGATTGAATAACTAATAACTTCAAGTGCAACCAATGGCGTTACTGCCGGCCGCATTACCCGCCCCGTCCCTTCACGCACTCACCTGTGTTTAAATGAACTCAGGGGAAGTCGTGGTTGTCAACACAATCGGGTATTATGTGGCTACATATACCACAACGTGTTTACCCTACCATTCTATTAGGAGGGCACCCCAAGTTAATTTTATTTAGTTTTATTTTCTATATAGCGCCAGATCACAAAAGCAGTCATTTAATGCTTTCTACCTTTCCGATAGAGCAGGTTTAAATCTTGTCCTTTTATTAAACAAACTAAATAGCCTTATGTTATTTATCTTATTTACAGTTCATCACTGTAGTATGCTGAAACAACCGGACACGTTTTAAAACAAAATTTACCGCCTGCCATTCATGAGTTTTTCGTCACCAATCGTCTTATTTGCGTCGCTCAGTCACTAAAGTCTATGGCGTTTCACGAGAGTGCAAGCCGGCGCATTTTTAGCGTAAAATGCGGAAAAGGCTTCTTCTCCGCAATAAATATTTACTTTATTGGTCCGTAATAAATGCAGACACACTCGCTTGCGTGCTCTCTCCCCCTGCCACATATGTGTATCAACATTAAATAACATTACACAATTATTTAATAATATTCTTAGTAGCAGCAGCGGTAGTCTGTGCTTTTACGTACTGAATACATTATCTAAAACACCATGCTGGTTGCACTTCATAAACAAGATTTTGTGTATTTCATTACATTGATTCAGCTGCTACAAAGTTTATTTTTTGTATACTCTTAATGTAGCATACATTTGTTTTTTATGTGAGTTGCTGGAAACAACCTTTGTACAAAGACAGACTGGGTTATTAAAAATTGCTGGAAATCAAATTGTTTTCTTAGAATTAGTCGAAGCTTTGTTTGCACAGGTGCCAGGTCTAGCAGAATAACTGCAGTTTGGAATGTACAGCATATTGTGCGTTATTACAAAGATTTAAGAAAATAAATTTACTATCATAAAACATAATATTTGCTCACTTCACTATTCTGCGGTCACATTTTCTTTAGGCAACAACACAAATAAACAAAACGTTACATTTAATTAAATTGAACATTTATTGTACAACCCTAAATATCAAATTGATAGCAGAAAAAAAGTTAGTCGTGTGCACTTTTTAGGGGTTACGTTAGCTTGATTTAGTATTTCTGGGAACATTAAACTTGTGTGTACAATATAATACCGAATATAACCAGAGCGTTCAGCATTTCACATTTCCAGTTGATTTCCAGTTCCACCTAGTACTTCTAGAAATTGCACAGTTTGGTGAACACTGGAGGGGTATGGATTAGATGGGAGGAAACGGTAAAAGGGCTCACTAGGCAATACAGTGCTGTTGTTCCGACAGCCCCGCCCTTTTAGTTTTCAAAGGTTTTCCTGGGAAATTTAGTTTAATTAAAGGAGATTTTTCTTGAAGTTTTTTTTCTTCTATTGGGAATGTTAACGTGAAGATAAAGTGTTGTTAATTTCTTATATTTTGTGAGATGTCTGCCTTAATTGTTGTATCTTGACTTGCCCTTTTTAATTTTTTAGATGTGGATAGAGTAATTCACGCACCAGCACACATCACACAGAAGTTGGTTCAGCTGTTCAGAGGTAAAAATGAATTCACCTTCCTGGCCTCTGTCCAGCAGAGGTCTTCAACGTCTGGAGTCATATTCTCCATCCACGAGTCTGAGCACAGGTAATTTATCTGCATTCTTATTTTATTTCTCGCCTTCATGCAAACTGAAACGTAAATGGTATTGTGTTGGAATACTGACTAAATAATCTAATTTGTTTATAAATATTTTAGATCTACTGGAGGAGATGTCGTTGGTAGGTTTTAGGTCAGCATAGTGTAGGACAATCAACAACAGTGGACCAAATTCTCCGAAGACCTGGAGGGGAAAATAGCAATTGGATTCTGATTTTTATCCTTTTTTTGGGTTTTCTTTATTCCAACATAAGAGTTTGTGCACAGACAGCACTGAAACTTGGTATTTTTGACCTGTAAATGGTTTCTGTTATAGAGTATTTGTAAATAAATTGTCTTTTTATGCTGGATTATGTGTGATGTCAGAAAGATAATTTTTTAAATCCTCTTTTTTCTCTGCATTAAATGAAATTCTCACCTGTGTAAACAAGGATTTAGTTGCATTACAGCAGGAGATAATTGGTACTCTGGTATGACCCATTTGTGAACAATGTGGGTGCTTTGATTGGTTAATACCAAGCTTCTTTTGGCTCATAAAAGACAAATGGGGACCTGGAGAATGTAAGAATTCAACAGGGTAGGTAGAAAGGATCATTATCAGAAATAAATTAAGAACATAACCAAAAATGTGAAGCATGCACCTTTCTGGCACTGTTCATACAGCCCGTTTATTTTATTAAGGATAACTGATTCATATTTCATGCCCTTGTTAGCAAGGTCTTATCAGTACATACCCCCAAAGGGTGAATTATGTTTTATACTGAAGGCTTAATTATAGCTTTCTCTTTGTTATTGATAGAAAAAAAATTAAATCCCATAAAAAGGAGCCAGGTTAAGAAGTGAACCATTCAAAGGTTTGCAAATAACTCACCCTCATGCTTCAAGGGTTGTGCATTGTGCATTCTGGCTAGTCACTTAAACACTTGATTGAATTGTTTCCTTAATGGCTCTAATTTAGCAGTCTTCCCCAGTAGTGGGGCTGTGTGTTGTTTAAAGAGAGATTAATAACCATCACCCACTATGCATCTTAATGACTAGGAGTGAATGCCGTCTCCATAGCCAGAAACGTATGCTGCCATCAGGCCCAGACATCCATGCAGTTCTCTCACACATTGTGACATTCTATTCAGGCTAAAAAGCAAACCCAACATTACCCATTCTGCAATTTTACAGCTTTAAAGATAATACACAAAACTAAAAGGTCAGAATTTTAAAGTGAAGTAATTAAAGTAGGTCTACTCATTTTCTTCAATTTCTTACTTTCTTGACTTTATGCTTTCCAAAAGGATATTTCTTATTCCAAGCCATTAATAAAAGATGTGCTGCTTTTCAGTGGTTTTCGGATTACATGCGCTGTTACCAGATCAGAGGATTGGCCATTTGTTTCTTTTTTTATTTTCTATCAAAAATGTATTTAAAGAAGTATTTATGTAGATTGCAGATTTTTTTTTTTACCTCAGTAACAATCCATGCTGAGAATGTGCCAGGTATACTGCTGTCAGTCATCTCTCTGAGCTCCCTTTGAAATGACATATTATGTAAAAAACCCTTGCCGGCTTTTAATCCTCAGCTTCGCAAAAGTTGGGAACTATCAGTCACTCACTATGATCTACATGCATTGAAATAAGATGGGAAAATGCCTACTTCAGAAAAAAAATATTTTTGTCCGCCATTTTGAAATTAGTTACTATAAGTATTGTATGAGAATAGGCATATATATCACTTTTTATTTGGGAGATAGTGGCACACTTTGTCCGAGTGCCTTGGATGCCCTTTGCTGCGGGTTGTACTCGCTCAGGGATGATCTGATGCACATGGGCTTACCAAGCCGTTTTGCTTCCTTCTAAGGTTATAGTGCACCTCTTGTTAATCCTGTTCCTGCTGTTTGCTAAGTTATAATAGTAACATGGTCCTATTTATCTGGTGGCTCTGAGTAGACAGGCAGGCCACCTACTGGAAAATGCCAAAGCTGATTTGATTATTAAAATAGGTTCTTTTTGTATGTAGTTGCTTTTACATTCTTGGTGTTTAGGCCTTTATTTCTTTATTGAAGTCTCATTGGATGGACCTGCCTGTGAAATTAGTAAATATAAATTAATCCTTACATGATTGTAAATTAATCTTTACATGGCTGGTTTTGATTGAAAACAGAAAATGCAATAGTCCTTGGGGTCTTGGCTTAATAAGGATTTTTTAAATATTGGTTATTACTTGCTTATTAAAGGGTTTGTGATTTATAGAAATGACAGACTTTGGTAATAATGCAACCTTTTAAGCAAGTCTTGCTGTGAAGAGTTAAAACGAATAACATTAGTTGTGGGAGCTGGGGACAAACTGTCATTGTGAGATGGTAAAACAAAAATATTCAGTGTAATATTCTTTAGTTTAAATGGTGGAGGTACATTTTCTGATGTGTGTGTGTGTGTGTGTGTGTGTGTGTGTGTGTGTGTATTCTGTTTATATCACATTGTGGGGCACAAATGTCCTCCACAATGTAATAAAACCTGTTAATTTGACATTGTGGGCACCATTTCTCAGGTCGCCACAAACATCTGTGAATGCAATCAAAAAACAAGAAGTGCCAAAGGTTTCATATTTTGTTTAGTTACTTATGGTTTAGATTGTCATATTGTGATTGCAATGAATGGAGAGTCCCCTTAAAGATATAATTAGAAACCTGTGTATGTGTGTGTGTAAGAAACGCCAAGCTTGCAATGTGCTGTTCTTTTTATTTCAGTACGACCCTTTAATCCTTGAAAGGCTTATGTTAATTTTGGAGATTTTTAATTTCTCGACAGCGGGGCGTATTTCGTCCAGCATCATAAATACAGAAAAATACAGATGCGGCCTGGAGGACTTTGGCCTGTGGCTGAGTGCTGTTCCTTCATTAAGCCCCGCTTCTCCTTTGCCTTTTTGTTTATTAGAGCCATAAAGCGCTAATGATGTGCATATACCAGCACCCCCTGACCTGGTGTCACTGGCCCCATTTTGTTAAGCTGCAATCAATATGTTATTTTTATTGGGGGCTGACAGTCTCCTTGACTCATGATGCTGTTCTGGAATAGGAAGAGGTTTCTTAGTTTCCATTTCGCTTCATTAAAGCTCCCTCATTCTTGTTAGTGTTTTGTTTGTCATGCTACCTTTGTCATTCTGCATTTCTGTCGGGGCCTTGTGCTTGCATAGTAGTCTGCTTATTGTTCTCTGTTGTACAGGACCAGTGTTGATTAAACACCGTTGATGTATTTTGCACTCTGTCACTTTAATTTTGGTAAATTCACACAACTTTTATTAATAACTAGATGTTAGAATGGAATGCGTAAGATGGAAGAAAACCGCACATCTAATTTGCTGTCCTGTTTGCCCTCAGCTACTTTGAGGTGGAGAGCAGTGGTCTACGAGAGGAGATCCGATACCGCTATCGCTTCAGAGGGAAACCTCGCTCTGAGACCTTCCCCTACAGGCTGGCGGATGGCCAGTGGCACAAGATCGCGCTGTCCATCAGTGCCTCCCACCTGCAGCTCCATGTCGACTGTAACAGGTAATCCGCATGTCTTCTTGCCACCAGGTGGTGTCTATGTGCTCCAACAAATTTTAAAGGAAAAACAAGGAGCTGTTTGTTTGACAACACGTCGCTTGTTTAGTAAATATAGGTACCTGTTACTATGTTGTGTATTTAGTCTGAACCAGCCATTTATTGGATCATTTCAGTCTGATGTTAGAAAATTACATAGCCATCAGGGTTTGTTGAAGTGATCCAGTACATGTTGAGTTTGTATGGAAAAGTCGTGGTTATAAACTTTGTGTAAATGTGCAAACATTTTTAAGTTACAGTGTAAGACAACTGAAATGTGTAATTGACAGGTATGCAATTAGATGAGGGTAGGTTGGAATTGTTTGAAACTTGGTCAATGCCCAAGGTGACCTAAACCCACGTCAGCAGATGTAAGGTGACCACACATTCTCTTTTTTTGAGACTTGTCTTCTTTTTTGTGACCTAAGAATGCCTGAAATGTCCAGGATTTCGCTTTGTTTCATGTTCACATTTGCTTTCTGTGGTCAGAATACTTTGAGCACATTTGCATTGTGTCTTCTCTTTTTGGTAAAGTAAAATATTGTCAAAGCACAAATCGCTTGAAATGGAAAAGGTGACATTTTAGTTTTAATGTAAAAAGCAAGTTCCCTAAAAAAGTAAAAAATTGTTTGCATTTCGTATAATCTAGTAATCACTTTCTGGGTGAAACTGATTACTATAAGCAGATGATCATTGGCTTTTTAATTTTCATTTATTTTTCCCTTTGTCTCCAGCAGATCATAATCTAATTGACATTTGTATATTTATTACATGAATATAAGGTAACGGACAGCGTCGCTCTTTACTTAATTTTTTGACAATTTCAAAATACACCTCAGCTGTTTCAACCCCCTTCCAAATTACAGTACTGCACAAATTAAATTACTGAACGGTGTATAATTCTAATGCGCTATAATACAATGCAATACTGTACATAAAATATAGCTTATTGTAGTTTCGCTACTGCATCTCATTGGTTCATTTTTGTTAGTTTATTATAAACATTGATGAGTCTATATTTGTCATTGAGAGATGTTTTTCCTGTCATGTTTTCTGTGTACTCAGCAGTAGCTAGTTGAAAGCAGACCAGGTTACTGCAAGGCAAAGTAGGAGTAGGCAAGTAAAAAAAGAATTACCATAGTTTTAATTTTCTATACATCATGTATAAAAAGACCCAGAATAAACATTAAGCAGATGACTTGATTACTATAAATGAATTATTTAAACTACTTGTACAGGAATCATTCTGTCCCAGAGTTTCTGATCCATATAAGTGGTTGATCACTATAAACATTATCACTATATGAGGTTTCCATTGCATTTTAAAATTAGATGAAACAGTTTTTTCCACAGTGTTTACATTTGACCTCTTTTTGTGCGGTGTCATCTTCACTAAATCCACAATGTGTCCAAACGACGGACATGACATTTTAGTTTGGTACAAGCTTCTCTGTTTTTGAGTTCTCCTCCATCTTGGTTCCATGACACAAACTGGATGGTGTGGAGTCACGTGACAACAAACGTGGTAGTATGTTTTCAAGGGGACAGCACATGAACATACACTGGGGAAAGTATTAATAGAATTTTTTAAGTATTAACAGAATGAAAAAAACGAAGTAACCGACATGGACAAGATGTTGGTTTTGATTAATTTTCGATTAATTGCCCAGCCCTAGTACTGGGTGAACTGGGGGAATTTAGTGTACGGCAGGATAAAGTTCTAAAAGACTGGCACAAATTAGTATCTGGGTTACTAGGACAAAACAGTGGAACACAGCAGTTTAGACGTATCATGAAATTTGAGTGATAGGTGGACTAATCATCACAAATAAGCCCGATATGTCTCTCCCTCACAAGATGGTTGCATCTTAACCTAGCACCTCACAGTGCTATTATATTAAAAATATAATGATGTACTGTGTGCTTTTGATGTGCACTGGATGTTTAATTTGCTGCTTGCAAGTCTGGTTTTCAGTCAGACAGTTGTTTTAGAGCAGTAGACAGCAGGTTAGCAAAGCCTTAATCATAGCATAGAGTTATTTAGGTATGCTGTGGTATAATGGAGTGCACAGTGTAAATTTCATGGCTGTCTTTTCCAGCAGGAGTTCATATTGTGTCACTGAATCAGAATCAGGTTTATTGGCCTGGTATGTTCGCATATACTAGAAATTTGTGCCAGGTTGTTAATGGATAATATACAAGATAAGATGAAATACAGTCTGGTTGTTATGTACAGTGTGTATGTGTTGTTAATAAATATAAAAAGTCCAGTCATGCCATTACAAGTGCTGTTGCTATAAATGCAGTATGTACAAAACAATACTATAAGTACAGTGAGTTATTTACAGCAATGAGGTAGTGCTCATTAAGGGGGTGGGGGACACTGTTCTCTCTTAGATGAATTGAGGCAGTTGCACAGAGTATACACTGTCAGAAAAACGTACCAATTTGTACATTTGAGAGTACAAATACTTGTCTCTGGGGCTGTACCCTCGAGGGTCTGCCAATTGTACCGTGACTGTACATAAATGTACCTTTTAAGCTACAAAAATGGACTCTGCGGAACATTTTTGTACTATTGGGGATACATTAATGTTGTTGGTACCTTGGGGAACAAAATTGTACCAGGCTGTGCCCTTTTCTCTGACAGTGTGGGGAGTGGGCATGTAGACAACATGTGAGCTGAATCCCTGACCTCAGTACACTCTAGACACGCTTCTGGGCATCGCTCATCACTCTTATTGGTGATCATGAAACAGCACATTAAGGTCATAAAGAGAATCCTAAAATACTATTTATTTTTAATGTTAAGGATGTAGTTATGACTTTCCTTCCGCGTAACAATTTTTTACATACACTGATAGTATTTGAAAAATATTTTGAAGAATATGCATATTTCTAGCATGTTTTTAAGTAGCCTTTTAAGTATTCCCCATGCCACCTCTCATTCATTTAGATGAGCTTTGTACCTTTGCAGTTATCACACTTGAACCCTCGTTTTAAAGCCCTTGTTAAAATATTTGAAAGCTGGTATTACTAGACCGTAAAGTGGATTTAGGAATAAAATGTAACCTTTAATACAGACCAGCTCCTTTTTAAGGTGGTTTCCCATTTTAGTCTGCCAGACAGCATGTAATCGGCTGCCTGAAGAGTCTCCCGTTGACTTTCATTTGGCATTGCTCTCAGGGCTGCTGCTTGGCACAGCATAAAATGGCAAAGTCAAAGGTCCTAAACAACTCATTTCTTGCTTTGACAAAGCAATTCTTTCTAATAAGCCATTGAAACAAATCAAGCTATGGCAAGACTGTAAGCTATTAACAAATTGGAATAGAAATAAGGGGTGCAGCTGTAAATGTAGTTACATACAATCTTCATCTTTCCACACAAACATAAAAAACTCTGATCATTCAGTTTGAATATTTTGGAGGACTTAGAATCTAAATTACTTCATGCTGTGACCTAGTCCACATCTGATAAATGGCTTTCCTGGTGTTCTCTTTCAGTACAGAGTAAATTGATGACAGTGGAAATTGGGCATATTTTGATTGCAAATGCAGTGTCACACATGGTGATAAGAGTCTCTCCATTGGGGGGTTTTGTGGGTCATCAGTAAAGGAAACAAGATGGATGAGTTTGCAGAATTATGTGAAAGCGGCCAATTGCCATTTGTTTTATACCCGTTGTCTCAGAGGAGGACCACTTAAAAAAAATGCATGGCATTACCATTTAAAGACCTTCTGACATTGCTGCAATGAAATCCCAGATGCCAGAGGTTCTTATGCTGGATAATAGACTTGGGGTCAGGAGACTACCCTGTAATCATGCACTGCTTTTCCATGCTTGTTTGCTTTTTAAAGCTCTGTAAATATGTAGTGCATTCACATTTTTACACGTGGTTCTTGTGAAAGGATGCTAGAGAAGACAGCACTAGGGCTAAATCATGCCGGGGTTGTGGGGGCTCCTTGCCCTGGGGGTTTGGGCACTCACAGGTTTTTTTTTTTTTTGCTTAATACTCAACCAGAGAGAGTTAAGGTCTAAACTTTGTAGTAAAACTGAGGCAGCCTGATTAAGAAGTAATTATATGAGAACTGAATTTAGGCTGGACTGCTCAGTGCTTTATATTACACAATGTGGTGTGTCTAAGAAATGGGGTCATTCTAGATCAATGTGACATTTTTAGTTGGTGGCAGCAGCCTGGTGGCAGTTGCTGTATATTTCCTTTTGGGGAGACCGACGGAACGGGCTGTATCTGGGGGCTATTCATTTGATCACAGTGATTACACAGTGCACAAGGAGGTCTGTGTTCATTTGTGTAAGTATTCTCAACAACTCTGTTATGGGAGCAAGGGAATAAATGAGTGGCTCATGCTGACCTTAAAAGTTTTCTGATTGTGAAATTCCACTTAAAAAGGTGGATGACTAAATAACTGCTAATTTGAACATTTTAATCACCGTAGCAGTTTTTTTCGCAGTACATCTAGCTTACAGTAATGTAATGTAATGGTCTCAGAGTTGGCAAAAACAGTATTTTAATGTTTTAAGTTTTTAGAAAGGTTCTGTCAGTGTTAGCATGACAATATAATTCCTTGAACATCCTTTTATTGTAATTAATATTGAAAAATATTGTTTTACAGTGAAAATATTATTCTAAAAAATGCTATGTGTGTATTGAGAACATACTATCCAGCATTGAACCCACGACCTTAGAGGAATAAAGTGACAGTGCTACCTGCTGCTCTGCCGTGGCCTTTTTCTGTTTATACATTATTATTAGTTATAGTAGTAGGTTCTGTAGTGAAATGACATTGTGGGAACATCAGGATTACTGGACACTTTAAATGTTTTTGTAACCGTGATTGTAAAATTGGCTAAACATTCCTAGATTGTAATTTATTTCCAGACACAGGAGATCAGTTCCGTGCTAACTATAAGCATGAATAGAAGGCACTGGCACATAGGAAACTGTGCATCCCTAAGTCAATGACTTGTGGTAAGTCCAGCCCTTATATAAGATGGGCAAGAAATATACAGCCATGGCCAAAAGTTTTGAGAATGACACAAGTATTTGTTTTCACAAAGTTTGTTGCTTCAGTCTGTGTAGATCTTTTTGTCAGATGTTTCTGTGCTATACTGAAGTATAATTACAAGCATTTCATTAGTGTCAAAGGCTTGTATTGGTAGTTATATTAAATTTATGCAGAGTCAATATTTCCAGTGTTGGCCTTCCTTTTTTAAGACCTCTGCAATTCGCACTTACATGCTGTCAATCAACTTCTGGGTAGCCAACACAACTCTTTAAACTCGGTCTTTATTTCAAAGGAAACCTTTTTCTTTTTTGTCTCCAAGTCTATAACTGGTGTGAAAATACCGGAACGAGGTTTAATCTCATCAGTACCATTATGCATTTTAAACATGTTATGCTGTTAGCATTTTTAAATTCAGCATTAAATTTAAGCGGAATAGACAAATTTAGCTGTTATTTAGCTATTAGGGTGTTCTTAGTTCTTAATTTAGTCTTGGGTCACAATGAACCTGAGTACACAGGGCTTAAGGCAAGATACATCCTGCATGGGATTCCAGTCCATTACATTGCACACTATGTACAATTTAGTGACACAAATGCACCTACACCTATTGTCTATGGACTGTAGGAGGAACCTGCATAAAAGTCCACACATAGGGCCTGGGTTATAGGTATACATAAATAACACAAAGGCGTAAATATCTATGTCATGTGCTTCAGCGCAGTAGTGCTGCTCATGTAAATTCTGATATAAATTAACTTGTACTAGTAAGAAGGTTTTATACACATTATATGGTGTAGTTTATGATTCCTTATTAGCTAGGTAAGTTGATAAATTTCGATGAATCAGTTTTGTATATTCTGATATCCACATTTGAAAGAAAAGCAGAGTAATACTCTGAATGTTTATTCACACATTCCTTTCTGTAATACTCATCATGTGGGAGCTGTAATCTATAACTTAATAACACCAGCATTTAGGTTACAATCACAGTCTGTCAAAGCGTTAATTAGTAGGCTGGATATAACAGTAGCCAGCACTGACTGTGGTTCCCTAGCTGTAAATCAAGGTTACTCAATTGGTGGACTGCAATTCACATCTGGTCCGAAACAGAATTTAATCTGGACTGTGTGATCGATCCCACTGCCCCATTATCCCCCTCCTGGTTGGTGAACCACCCCCTCCAGTCCATCCCCTAACCCCCAGAGATGTAGAATATGTGGAAATACAGGGTTGTTGGAATTAACACAGCAAGCTGCAAATCACTGGGAGCCCTTTGGGTGATCTGCTTCCTGTTTTACCTGTGTTCTGGATTAAGTAACCATAACTTGATTGAATGATTGAATTGTCATTCATTTTGTCACACATTGTTTTTCCCTTCCTCTTTCCTTGGACCTGCAGCTTTTAGCCTTTAATAGCTGTGAACATCTACTTTACTGTTTGTAAAGGCTCAGTCAAGGCTGATTTAAAAAGAAGCCTGTTTCAGCAAAAGTCTGTATATCCCCGAGGTCCCCAGAACTAGCATTATAGGATTATGAAACTCTGGTCTACAAAGAGACATTGTAACGTAAAAGTTCATGTGTTTGTAGAGGTTTACTTGAGAATGCTAGGAAGTGTGAGAAACATCCTTTGAACAAATCGACTGGAGTTACATAATGAAAATGTGTGACTCCAGGGAATTTGGAAAGCACCTAATTAACGTTAGTTGCTCCTTTTTTAGTGGAATTAAGAAAATTCATAAAGAAGCCAAGCAGAATGCTGTCACACAAAGCCTGCTGCTCTTATTGCTAAACTCAGCTGTCAGACTTTGTTGTGGGGTGATGGGCTTTGATTGTTAATGCCACACATAGTCATTGTTTATCTTTACCTGTCACATGGTATTAAGCTTTTCTACCCTTTTCATTTAAATCTTGTTGTAGTCATCCCTGTCCTTAACCAATCTTGAATGAACTGCCCATCTTAGCCACCCTTGATATGTTTCTGTGCACCGATATGGATTATTAGGTGCAGGAATCAGTCAGCTATAAATATCTCAACCCACCCCCATAATCTTTATAGTCTTGATATGGTGGTCTTATGTTATTCACATGTTCTAAATTGCATAATCAAGTAGTCAATGTTCTGCATAAATAATATTTAATAAATAAATAAAATAGTAATATATCATGTGGACTTCTAATGTTTTAAATCAGTCCATAGCAAAATTTTGTTATTTGCAAATTACATTTTCCCAGCACCACTGATTTGGTGATTAATTAAGACTTGTCCATGGCAGTGTGGCACTCAGTGATTGAATATTTGTGTTGTGCTGGGTTGAGGCCCATCTAAAAGTTTTGCTAAAACATTTTCACTCAATCATTGGAAATAAAATTTAACAAGCTTTGTAATTTTAACAATAATTCCCTTTCGACATTAAAAGAACTGTTTACCACTGCTGTATCTGCACGAACTCTGCATGTGCTCTCTGAGGCAATCATAATTATTCTTGTCCTTGCTGTGTCACTCAATCATAGGCAGTGTGGCAAATTTGTGAGAAAAGCAAATAAAAAATGGTCATGGAAAGACATTGATCTATATTTGTATTCCATCGAGATGGTATTGAGCAAAAGCATGTGATTTGTCGGCATTGCTTAATGTCTGTTGGCACAACTCACAGCAACACCATCAACTTATTTAACCGGCTCTTTTGGAAAATAAGTTGTATTTTGCTATATAATTAATCAACCATAATCAAAGCACATAATATGTTCACATCAATAATTAAAATTATATGGTTATGTAACATTATGTAAGATGATGTTGTAACAAACAGAACACTCACAAATGTACTGAGAGGTCTTGGGGTTTTATTAGGGCACCCCCCATAAAACAACCAGAAAAGAACAGGCAAACCTGGGTCGTGAGTCCAAGGGTCCAGCAGCCAAGGAGAGCAATCCAAAGACAGAGACATTAAACATGGGGAGAACAAGGAGGGGAATATCGGTGAGAGGATCTGCTGGAGGAAGGCTGAGCTGGACTTGCGGGCAGGTAGGGCAGGACAAGCAGGATGTATCGAAGTGGGACGGGAGACACAGGAAAGACGGCTCAGTACACCCCATAACAGCACTTGGTAATACCACGCACTGGTTGCGGGATCCGGCAGGGCTTAAATACAGTGCTGTCAGCTGTTATCCGCATTCTCAGGAGGGGGGGGGCATGACAGATATGGCTAAGTGACAGAGCTAACCTTCATTTTAACAGCAATTATTTTGCCATAAAGGAACTGCAGAAAGTAAATTAAGAAAAAGAAAATGTAAGTCAAAATGATGACAAAGATGATGACGACAGGCTGAACGGCACATATCTATGCTTACCCTCCCATCAAACCTTAATGTCTTCTTTTCAGATGTATTTCCATTGTAGTCATGTTGTGGTGATATTTAACTTCTGCTTTGCAATACTGACAGACTGCATTTATACACTTTTAATGTGAAGTATTTCCACACAACTGATGCTTTTGCTCGTTATCTGAACCTTCATCCACTATGATCCATCTTTCTTCCGCCATATTGTCAAGTAATCATTTATTCAATGCTTAAAAAAAGAGTTTTCGAGTTTAATCGTGTAATCGTGACAGCTCTACTTTGTTTTCCGATGCCTTATCCAACATCAGGCTTTGGACAAAGCAAGCTCAGAAAATCCTCTTTTGGAAGCTGCTGAAGGATCTAGAGATGTTTTTCACATGGCTTGATTCAAATGTATTAGATTGACCTCCACTGCAGTCTCACATTGGAACCCATAGTAATCTTGTAATTAATATGTTTTTGTCACATTGTTTCAACAAGATAATCTGGTACCAACAAGTATGACCTTTTTATTCTGATGTGTTCACTGTAGAAAAGGATTTTCTTTTCCTAATGATGTTTTCGGAATTCAGTTTTGAGCATAGTTGATTTGTGACTGACTGATTTGCAATTACAAAGGCTCTATTTTATCCCCAGAGTTGCTTGGAGCCAGAGTCAGTTGTTTGCTTAACATGTCATGCTGCTTGCACCTTGAACATTTTTCAAAGAAAGTTTTGTGAATGAATATGCATGATGTTCTGACACCTGTCTGAAAACATTAACTTTAAATACTTTCTCTAATAGGCATACTAATGCGCATTAGCACCTTTAAATGATTTATGCCTGAATTATTTGCTATGTCCAAAGATATCACAATACAGGACATGTGTGGCCTAGTCATTTTACACTTACTGTTGAAATACCTTTCTGGAAATTGGGGAGAAGTGGCTGGGCAATAACGCAGCAAAGGAGTTGTTCCTACATATTTGCAGCTTGGTAAGTATAATGTTGTGTGTTAGACTTAATTTGGGGAAGGGATGGGGGACCTGGTTCCCTCTTTCTGTGAGAATCTGCAATACCTTTCAGTCTTTTTTGCATGTAACTTGTTTTTACTTTGTGTACCATCCACAAAGAGAGGAAGTCTGAAATTGAAGTAATATAGATATTTCGGATGCATGGACTACCTCAGAACTCATACAGGCTGCTCACCTGAACAGCTGAACCTCAGAATAAGAGCCTTCTACTAAGACTTATCAGACAGGGAGAGAGATGGAATGAAAAGCAGATCATTCACCCTCCCAAAAGAGCAGATCAGGTGGAGGAACAAAGAGGATTAGTCATGGGTGAAGTCTGAGGTTTATGAACAAGTACTGGATGGGCAGAAAAATTCAAAAATTTGGACAGGCAATTTGACCGTGAGGAATGAAAATAGCCAGACTTTGAACATGTATAGAAGCTGACAGAATAAGTTTTATGATAGTTTGCAGCCTTCTTTGTTTGTTTTGAAGTGGTACAAGTTATGCTATGTTTGAATTTATTTTACTGAAGAGCAACATTCTTTTATGCTTATGTTATGTTTATTTTGAAATAGAATCCATGTAACCTCAAATAGGAACTATTTATCTTTCTCACAAATGCTTGTCCTGATGAGGCAGGGTTTTTCAACTCACGGTCCTCGAGGTCTGAGCACTGCTGGTTTTCCAGCCTTACTTTACCTATCAGTCAGGTGCGAAGCCTCTGACCAATCAGAATCAGTAATTATTAAACGACTACCTGGGAGAACTGAAAACACGGCCTGGATTTGGAATCGAGGTCCAGAGTTGAAGAATCCTGTGATAAGGGTTACAGGGATGTCAATCCTGGTCAGCATAGAGCTGAAGAAGAGCTATGGTGGGGACGGGATGTCAGTCCAACGTAGAGCATATACTCCAGTTCAGTTCTGCTCAGCTCGGTTTAATTTAAATATCAGTTTTAATGAGGTGCATTATTACGAAGCACAGAGGCCCCAGCCTGAGATCTGAGACAAATTGCACTAAAACCGAAACAGTGTCACTTAGTGGTGGCACATGAAAAGACAGCCACAGACACAAATCTGGTGAACCTGGTTACAATGAGAAGTCACTCAAAGTTGCGCTTTTAATAAAGTTTTTTTGGGGAGAAGGGAGGGTCTGTAGGGTATGCTTGTGTGTAGAGCTTAAATACATTCAAATGTTAAAAACTTAGTTTCAGTTTAATTTTTAGTAATTTACATATGTTTTTGGGACAGGTACAGTGCAGACGCTTTCTCCTTAATGCAATAGCTTAAAGTTTTTGACGGATCTTTTTAAACCCTGCATGCACATTGTATGGGTGATGACCTGGAGATTTTGAGACAAAATAGAAGTTCAGTATAGTGATAGCAAAGAAAAGGGCCGTTTCATTCAATTCATACCGTTAACTCAATAACTGAAGCATTTGCATCCTTTTCAAACTTTGTAGACACATTTATATGGGCGATGAACTGGAACTGATCAAATTTTACTTATTGATAGCAAAAAGAAAGTTGCAAACCCCTCCTGGAGCTGACACCTTATCGTGGTGGAGGGGTTTGCGTGTTCCAATGATCCCAGGAGCTAAGTTGCCCGGGGCTTTATGCCCCTG
>JABFEA020008037.1:8126-21990 GCA_019775915.2 Cyphomyrus plagiostoma | reverse complement strand
TTAAAAAAATGTTTTATTCAAAATTTGTGAACGCCGGCAGTGGAATTTACACAGGAAAATACACTTTTAAAAAATTTTAAAAAAATTGATGCGGGCTAAATTCGCCACACGGGCGGGGATGATAAACTAATATTTTTTTACCGGGCCTTATAGTAAAAAGAAAAAAAAACAAAGTTAGAAGATTTTTCAAAAGTATCTCGATTTGTGTTGTTTTTTGTAGTTCTGGAAACGTACTGCAATCTCATAATTTGGTTTTGTGAAAAGCACTTTATACCTTTCCTTAAGCATTTTTAACCGAGGTTGACTGACTGGGAGGGACCCGGGCGCAGGTGCGGAGCCTAAATTAGCCGCGAGCAGAAGTGAAAGTGACCTGTGCTTCTGGTCTGCGCAGGATGCGCTGCCATGGGCCAGAGCTCCCGCTGCCTGCCTTAACTTCAACTGCATGCTGATCCTGCTGCCTGTCTGCCGAAATCTGCTTTCCTTCCTCCGCGGTTCCGTCCAAGTGAGTGTGTATGTGTGTCTGTTATATTGTGTAAGTTGTGCGGCATTGTGTTCCTCCTTCAGCTGACATCAGATGTGTCAATCAGGAAAATTCATGTAATAATTGGTGTCGGTTAATTGTGCAATGTTGTGGTCGAGATATTGTTTTGTTTATAAGGATACTGTACTCAAATTGCAATCGCTACTACAATTAACACATGACAGACCTGCTTTCTTGTATTATTATAATATATACAGGCCTACTGGATTCCCGTATACAATTAAAATACGCGCTTTGTTTTGTTTGCATGTTCGTTTGCAGAGATGCAGTCGCAGCGCAGCCCGTCAGCTGGACAGAAACCTGACTTTCCACAAGCTTGTAGCTTACATGATAGCGCTGCATACAGGTAATAATGAATGACCACGTCACCACGGATAACCCTGCGATCGTCTCTGCGCGTCGTTTACAATCGACATTCATTTTTCTTGACATAGCGAACGTTGTCTCTTGCTTAAACTCCTTTGTATTTATTGCATATTGAGTATTACCTTGCCCCTATCAATTCGTTCAGAATCTCAGCATGCATTCATCTTAACTACAGTCACTAATTGAAATAAACAGTGATGCATGTTGTTCTTCAGTAATATATTTACATTTTCTTCTTTCCTGCCTCCGCTCCTATAGGTGGAGTTTCCATGTTCTCCCGATGTTTCCTTCAGTTAGTCTGGTTTCCAAAGACCTGTTCTAACTGGTGTCTGTAAATTGCTTGTATTGTGTGACTGGTTCCGTTTATGTTTCCTGTGATGGACTGGCATTCCATCAAGAGTCTCCCCTTTATCCCTTGTGCCCTGTTCTGCCTGGAATAGCGTCCAGGCCCCCGCATGCATGGATGGATGGATGGATGAATATTCAAAACTAGACATCTTGGTCCTCTCTTCCTCAGCAATCCATATCCTGGCCCATTTGTTCAACTTTGAGAGGTTCATGGATGCCCAGCTCGACAGCAACAGCACCTTGCCCTATGTGCTGTCCCAGGTTGGGAACGGGGACAATCGATCCTTCCTGAACCCTATCAGAACAGCTGATACCGTAAGACCCGCCTCTCGACCTGCTGACCAATCAGATGATTAACAAAGCATGATAGATTAGGATACACGGCCTCGCATGTGACAGCCTGAGCAGATGACACTGTCAGTGTGTCTGAAAATGTACTGATGACTTTTTGTCACAGAGGATTATTTCAGACACTGCGACGGGGATGAAATGTGTTGCGTAACAAAACCACTTAGGAACTTTACAAAAATACTTTTCCTTGAGTTCTGTTTTACATCTACATGCTAATAGCTTACATTTTCATTCACTGAGCTAATACTCTTTATCAGCCATTAAATCCATTTCGATAACATTTGGATTCCCCAAAAAACAGTTCAAATTTCACAGTAGATGAAAAGTGAACTGAAACAGTTTACAATCTTTGAACAGAATCCAACGTATGTGATGTTCACCACAATTGCTGGCCTGACAGGAGTGGTCATTACTTTGGCTCTGATCCTAATGATTACATCATCCATGGAAGTCATTCGGAGGTCATATTATGAAGTCTTCTGGTTCACTCATCATCTCTTTGTCATCTTCTTTATCGGCCTGGTACTCCACGGAATTGGGTAGGTGTTCCGACGAGAGTGTGGTGTAAGGGGAGATACAGCTGTGGCTCATTGTAATGCAGTGTCGCTGTTGTATTTGGCTCCACAGGCGTATTGTGCGAGGGCAAACTTTTGAGAGTCTCAGTGAACACAATCCAAAGGAGTGTTCTCAACAATACCAGACCTGGGGTGAAAACAGCACCGTTTGTCCCGTGCCAAATTTTGCTGGAAATCCACCAATGGTTAGTTATCCACCTAAAACCTCTGACTCTCTCAGGCCTTGTGTTGTGCACATTGATGTCCCTCAGATCTTTCTAGAAGATGTATTTGTAACAGAACTGCTGTCAACGGTTTTGCTCTTGGTTTTTATCGTCCATATGGTTGGTTTCAGACATGGAAGTGGGTAGTGGGCCCGATGTTCTTGTACGTCTGCGAGCGACTGGTGAGGTTCATCCGCTCACAGCAGAAGGTCGTCATCACAAAGGTCAGGTTCTTCTTCATATTAGGCGTGCCCTCCCGCAGTTTCGAACGTCTGATAAAGTGTTAGCTGGTGCTATTTGGTTATTAGGGTCAGTCATAGCATTTGGAGTTTGAAGCTCTTGCCTTAGCTAAGCGTGTGCATGGACAGATTTCCTGTGCTGTGTGGTCTTTGTTCCTGAATTAAAGAAAGCTGTGAAATTCTTGCAACTCAAACCCATCTCCCTGTCACAGGTGGTGATGCATCCTTCAAAAACCCTGGAGCTTCAGATGAGGATGAAGGGCTTCAAGATGGAGGTGGGCCAGTACATTTTCTTGCAGTGCCCCTCCATCTCCCAGCTGGAGTGGCACCCATTTACGTTGACCTCTGCCCCGGAAGAAGACCACTTCAGCGTGCACATCCGTATCGTGGGTGACTGGACAGAAGGACTGTACAAGGCATGTGGTGGTGACAAGAAAGAGGTGCAGGAAGCCTGGAAGCTACCAAAGTAAGAGTCAGAATATGAGCACTGGAGCAGCAACCCTTGGGAGATCAACCATAAAATGTTCTCCTATATCTAGCTCAGCAGAAAGAGGATATGGCATTTACAACATCTGTTGAATCCGTTAGTATTGAGAAACAAATGAAGAAAAGGAAGAAATATATTATTCCCATATGCAAAATAGTGTCACTTTTAAAACCTTTTGTTTCATATCTTTATATTAACTGGGTCTTTATTTGGGTAATTCAAGTACTTTGCTCAATGGTACAAAATTTGCCACAACCCCGGAGGTTTAATTGCTGCACTAATTTGGAGGCGAGAGACCCTGGAGGTAAATGGAGCTCTTTGACATGCAGGGTGGCAGTAGACGGGCCGTTCGGCACTGCCAGTGAGGACGTCTTTCGCTACGAAGTGGTGATGCTGGTGGGCGCCGGCATCGGCGTGACCCCGTTCGCCTCCATCCTCAAGTCGGTGTGGTACAAGTATGTTCATGAAAACGCCAGCGTGTTCACCAAAAAGGTGAGAGGGTGGGGGTTTTCATTTTTGTTTGTCCCTCAGATGTTGTTCGGAATGATGCTTGGGGGGGGGGACACCTGCTTCAGCTTGGATCATGGTTGGATGGATACCGACTTCACGCTCCATCAACTAGTGTTTTTTTATATTGCACTGTTTTAATCGCTGGTTTTGCAAAATGCATTACAGACATTTAAAAGAAAGGAATTAAAATAAGCATGTATAGGATAAACAAACAAATCAATAATATATATTGATAGACAAATAAATAAAATCAGTTAAAGAAAATAAATAATAGTAATGATTATTATTATTACTATTATTATTATAATTATCACCAGAATGCGGGACTTTAACTACCTACATTCTTGGTATGGGATTTAGGACCCCCCCCCCAGTCTCTGCAGGGGACCACCCTCTCAGGTCCTTGCGCAACGGGGACATGAACCCCTGCCACACTGGCACCCAAAGCCAGCGTCCTCTGAGGGATTCAAGCCTCAGTGTTGTCAGGGGGCCAGCTGCTGACTGACGTCGACGAAGAACAGACCCAAACCCTCCTGGATGTAAATAAAGGGCTTCGCTGATCCATTTCAGATCTACTTCTACTGGCTGTGCCCCGAGACTCAGGCCTTCGAGTGGTTTGCTGACCTGCTGCAGTGTCTGGAGAGACAGATGGCAGACAAGGGCTCTACTGACTTCCTCAGCTACAACATTTATCTGACCAGGTGGAAGGAAAATGAGGTAAACATACGCTGTCCAAGCGGGCAAACGGCATGGCACAAGCTACATGAAACCTCGACCCAAACAAGGCAACACCTAACAAGTGTTCTTGCTATTACAGTAGTGACTTGTTGAGTTTTACTCCGTATCATTGTAGGCGGCCCACTTCACCGTTCACCATGAAGCAGAAAATGATCCCATCACTGGGCTAAAACAGAAGACTTTGTATGGGAAACCCAACTGGAACAGCGAGTTTAACTCCATTGGTGCAAACCACAGAGGGTAAGAGGAACCAATGCTAACCCTGTTACTCTGCTGTAACAGTCAGGGGAAGAGGATCTCCAGCCGTAATTGTTCACGTAGTGGACTGTGGCAGCCTGAGAAAATCAGATGTCTGATCCAGCGGTGCGTTTCCCAAAGGCTTCCGTTAGCGACTTACATAGTTAGATCCATTCAGTTGTGGTTCCAAATATGTAAGCTGCTAACATAATTAGCAACTATGCTTTTGAGGAACACACCCCGGGATGTTTTTGGGTTCTCGTTAGATTAGGAAGCCAGCTCCTGAGTCTGGCTTCTTAACCAAAACGTAAATAAATAACTGGAGATAAGACTGTGACATTTCTTCTGTCATAGTGAACATCCCCATGCTGTGGTACTAAATGAGACACGCACACACGCGCCTTTGCCTTCTGTGTGACTTGCAGGTCAAAAGTTGGGGTGTTCCTCTGCGGGCCACCAGCCCTGGCAACGTCCCTGGAGAAGCAATGTTTTAGCCATTCACAGTCGGACGTCAAATTCATCTTCAATAAGGAGAACTTCTGAAGCCTTAAGACTGTAAACACGTTGCTCCAACTGACCACCATTTCTTATACTTTCTCAATGACCAGCAAACCTGTGGTTCATTGTTTAACTGGCAGAAGTAACACAGAAATATGTTAGACAAGGATGCAAGAACAGTTCAGGCAGAAAACTAGCATTTACTGTGTCACAAAAGAAGGAAAGTATTTGTTTTGAAATCACAAAGAGCTTTTATACACTGTAAAATCAATTTTGGAGCTGTTATCACAATCTGAGCAGATACTGTATTACTCTACACATCTTTAAAGGCGTTTTGGAAGGAACAATTCATCTAACTTCTGTACATCAGGAAATTTCAAAGCAAATTTTAGACAGTATATCAGTGCGGTAGGAAATTTTCACTTCTTCCAAACCACAGCGCAATGGGAAGTTTGCATTAGTTCATAATTTTCATTTTGACATGCCATTTTATTTGCATTCTAGGATTTCAAAATGTCTTGCAAAACACATTTAGAAATAGTCTAGTTCTCTAGTGCCGCCTCTGCATGATATTCCGTGTGTGAAGATCACTGTTCCCTTTTCCAGTAGTTGAACGCTTTTCTCAAAGTGGAATTTTCAACATTGCGAAATAGTTTGCTTTGAATACAATAAGCTGAATCGAGCTGGTAACTGATTTGGATGGAAGTTCCGTAATCATTATTTGACCCAGACTATGTCGTAAAATGTCTGCATAATTTATAAATGCAAAAGTGACAGGTGTTATCTCATTGATCAAACGTTCCCATTGTTCTGCATTGTTTGGCCGGCCCACCTAAGGCTGTTTTGAGACTCCACTTGACTGGTTGGACTGAATGACTGGGTCCTGCATGGACTCCTCCACTTTGCTCATTTAGTTTGTCAGTAAATGTTTTTCGTTGCAAAAAAATAAAATAAAAAGTATGCAAAACTCAAAAAGCTCTTTTTCTGTAGCGAAGTGATCAACTCAAGATGTTTGCAGTTCACCATTTAACCTTTCCTTGCTATTCTTTGCATGTCGCTGTTTTTGTGCCAGACCTCCCCCTACACACCTGAGCCAGGTGATAAGAGATTTAAAATTTAATATAACCAAGTGTGCAGGTGGTACCTTAAAATCTGAAATGCTGCCTGTTTAAAATACACAATAAACCTTTAGATAAATGCAAGGGGTTAATTGGGTTTATTTACATCTTAGTAGATTTGGTTAAATCATGCACTATAACTGGACTGGAAAACAGCACAATTCATTTGACCCAAAATCAGCATCAACCCACTTGCCTTACGGTCCCACCCCCAGGTAACTTACATTATCTGATAAAAGCAATTCTGATGCCAAAACAGGAAGGAAGTAACGATTAAAACATTCATCAGTAAGCCTCAGCTGTGGTCATTGCTTCTGGGTGGGTATTACAATAAAAAACTTTTTTTTTTTAAAACCAAATCTTGGGTTCCAGGAAGGATGAACACCTCTTGCACATCATGGCCAAAATTAATTTTTAAAAATATCGACTGGTAAAACGGTGCTACTGTTTTAGTTTTACCGCGACAAAAACTCTCCTTGTATAATTATCATTAAAATCATAAAGTGATAAGATATATTATCAAATGATTATCAGTATCAATGCGTGCTTAAAAGTAGCTTATTACAGTTAAAATTGCACCATAAAATCAAACACAAAATATCATTTAATATAAATTGTAAGATTTATCCCTGGTTTCTCCCAACATCCAGTCAAGAATGCTGCTGACCCTGATAGGAAGCAGAACGAGTGCTGTGGGGACCTTTAAAGAAAACAATTGAGGCAATTAATTACAATTAATTATGAAGCAAAATGAAATTTAACATTACAAAAAAATACATTAACCATTAAAACGTTAAAATCCTGCAGTTGCGACACTAGGAAATCACACAACTGGCCTGGTTTCCATTGGGTGTGTCAGTGACTTGATTTCTCACCTCACTGCTTTACAGTGACACCTACTGACGGCCGGGGGACGCGCATGTATAACATTCTGCTGCGAGCACGTGGTGCTTCACGAAAAGGGCAGATAACGGCACGATCACGTGGTGTTCAGTCCCCAGGATCACCGAACGAGAGGGGGAAAAAAACTGTAATGACGGTGTAGATTGCAATTAAAATACTCATAAAAGGTATTCTAAAAACAAGCGGCCACTGTTTTTCATCCTGCTAGGAGTTAGAAACCTCACTAAGATGTCTGATAGGGCAACACTGCAATCCATCCGTGCTTGAAATGTGCTTCTCTTGATATTACCTGTGAGCGTCTTCCTCCAAACGCTACATCAAATTAGTTAAACACCTCCCGAATAAGTGAGGTGGCTCAGCGAGTCACACTGCTCTCATTCCCCTGTGATCGTGGGCTCAAATCCCACCTATGCTCTGTGTGTGGGTTTCATTTTTCTCCCAATTTCAAACGGGTTCTCTCTTGTAGTCCAAAGTCACGCAGTCAGGCTAGCACCTTCACCCAAGATGCATCTGCATGCAGAATTGTACATCCAGGGTGATCTCTATCCTGGTGACCTACGCTGACTCTGGGGCTTCAACCTTGGTCAGGATAAACTGAAACACTATCCCCAAAAAAAGACTTAAAAACATTAAGATCCCACTTTAAGCCAAAACATGCCATGAAAAGAAACAGAGCACCGTATAGCCAAGAAGCAATGGGTTAATGGGCCTGGTGTGCTTATCTACACTCCTACCAATATGTTTAATGTGTTATTTAGAAACAACCTACATTCAGTCATGCTCTAATAAAAGCGAAGGATTTGTGTGCCATACAGATATAAGGACAATGACGGACACTAAATATGGAGGCGTAAGGTGACTGGTGAGTAGGTGCAGCCCCTGAAACAGCCATGACAACTGACAGCAGAATGTCCTCCAACGTGGACGATATTCCAGGCGTCTGTCGGTCCCCAGCGTGCTTTCCTGGAACGCGTATCTTCGGTGATAACGCTCTTAGCTTGTGATCTTCAAAGCTTCCACCCGGCTGGGTACGTGTCATAGATCCTATGTACACCCCCCCCCCCCTTTCGCCTGACGTCCACCAACACCTTTGAGGCTAGAGGGAAACGGCCACAGCAAAGACGCTGACCACGCAGTACATGGTGCGGTTCTCCCATCGCACCGTGCAGCTGCCTGCAGGTGAGAAATGCACAGAGCTTCAGTGTGAGAGGCCGGCATCGTGATCAGAGGAATGTCTGAATGTTTCTCCCATTGGGAAGCATGTGATTTTGCCACTATTACAGGCCGTTGTGCAAAATAACATTCCATCTCACAGTCAACACAGCCTGAGGACTCCAAATTCTAATTCCTCCTGTGACATTAACCAAGTGAGAAAATTAGATGCTCAGTGTTTACCGTCGGTGGTGATGTCCCAGTAGCAGGAGCTGGCGGTGTGCAGACCAGCGCCGCTCTTCTGCATGATCGCACAGTTCACTGCGACACACAGAGGTCACAGTGAACACAGCTTCCAACTCGGCCACAGCAGAGAAGCAGACAACTCAAGTGACCCACGACTGATTTTGTACTGTTTTAGAAAGCCTGAAATATTCTGATAGCAGCTCTGGCTCTGAGCTCAGACGGTGTGTCCCTTTTGTGAAAGACTCTCTGAGGTCATAAAAGATCCCTGGCCATCTTTCGAAATGATGTGGGTGGTACCCCAATGTCCTGGCTAAAACTGTGGTCATTGCAGTTCTGCCCCCTTAATCATCCCCTACATCGGGCTTCCCCAATTCCAGTCCAGGAGGGTCAGTCTGCAACACAGTTAGTAAATTTCCCTGCTCAAACACCCCTTATTCTGGTCACCAACCAATTACCCAGTATGGTAGGTGTGCTGGAATAGGAAAACCTACAAAACGTACTACAGACTGGCTCTCCAGGACCGGAATTAGGGAACCCTCTCCTGTATCTAACTGCTGAATTCTCTCCTGCCCCCTCACCACCTCAGCTACTGTATGATGAGTGTACTTGTGCAGAATCATCCAGGCGGGGGCTACACAGTGCTAGTGGCTTAAGTGGCTCCCCTTTGGGTCTGTAAAGTGTTTTGGGCGTCTTAAAAAGCATTATATAAAAACACTCATTCATTGATTCGAAGAACCTGCAGTCCACAATACATCCATAAGAGGATGACCTTTAAGTAATATTTAAATTACACTTCATCTGTATCACTAGACTTAAAGACATCTCTTGCTCTTTTCTTGTATTAACCCCTCCCATGTCTGCCAGCTGCGGTTTCCTACCGATATACTTGAAATGCTTCCCCTGCTTGACTAGTGTTGTCAGAGAGTGCTCCACAATGCTGGCGGTCCACTGGTTCACTTTGTTTTGGTTGTAGTCCATCCCACCAATGATCCCCTCGACACACTGAAGGGGCAGACGGAGAATCAGAGGGTGCCAACTCTATAGCCCTCTTCACAATGCCCTCATGTTTCATGTGACAAACAGACCCTCTAAATCGCTGGCTCAAGGCAGAACAAACCACAGAAAACATCAACTATTCCACATAAAGACTAGAATAAACACTTGTAATACTACAATTACCTCTTTAACGCTGTTACTTGCTTCATCAGAATTGAAGGTTACCTGTGTCGTCAAAGACAGAAAAGGAACAAATTGCATATTAAGTTATGAAAGCAAACTGCCTTAAAACATATTCCATTGGACTGATCAGTTTAATCTGACGTGCATCAACAGGCATCCGAAATACTTGCTGACCTAAATTTTAACACCTCTTTCAGCTCCCTCCACTTCAGATCTCAACTCTTTGAATGAGATGTGATTGATCTTTACAAAACATTAAATAACATGGCTATCTCTCTTGGACGAAAGACACGTATCTACTCAAAGCTGACAAGTTTGGGGTAATTAATAGACGACAGGGGTACCAAATCATGACAAAACAATTACACAGACGAAAAGACAATAATAGCATGATATTTAGTCTCCGCCTTTGAAAAATACACCTCTAAGTCAACCATTTAAAGTCGTCTGTCCCCAACATACATAGCGACATGGGTACGAAAAAAAAACACTTACAATTGTATATAAATGCATCGGTATAAATATGCCGGTAATTATTTACTAAGATTAATTACACAAATGAAGTCCCTGCCATGACTGTTTAGATTTTGCCTATTCTGACACGAAAATAAACCTCCTGGTGATTTTTATGAGCAGCCGGTTAGAATGACACCAGCTCGGCAGGACCACACCCCGTGAAAACGGCCAAAGCAAAACCAGAATTAAAGCTTGACGGGGCAGGAAAGGGCTCCGAACCACCCTTATTATGCTATTTTCTTTTTTTATTTATTAATTAAAGGACTTAAACACCTAAAGCAAAACAACAAACACCGCAGTCGACGGTCACATCGGACCTCTACGGTACAGTCCTGTGCATCTGTGCTCCAGTAAATAGTCGTAAATCCACCATAAGAAAACGAAAAAAGAATATAATCAACAGCCAACTCTAAGAACTAAAAGTTCACCTCGTCGCTAGAATGATATTCTTCCATTTCTCTCCACGAGCAAAACACACTGACGGAGGGAACAAAATAACAATAAATGGACGTTTGGGGTCCGCTTGCAGAAACACTGACAGCGCCGCGGTTCCTGTTCGCTCCGGAGACCAAAAAGCACCACAAAAGGGCTCCTCGCGCCACGGCGACGTCCTGATGCACCATCAGTCCTGATGCTGCCCCCTAGTGACTGGGGGTGCTAATTATTTACTAAGCCCCGCACATGGAAAATGCATCGAACATGACCCGGGTTACACGATCAAAATGTACTGTTCGCAGTGACGCCACACACGCGCCTAGTAGGCTAAATGTTTTTCATGAATTTTGTGTAAAATGGCAGTTTAATTGCTTAGCTCTGATCGTGTCCATTAAAATACATTTACACTATTATTATATTTATTGGGTCCAATTCAAGCATTTAGTAGGCCTAGATGGAGGGACGGACAGACGGATGGATGGATGGATAGACGGATGGATGGATGGATGGATGGATGATGCAAGGCCAGCTCTAGCTATAGGTAGAGTATGCAGTTGCCTAGGGCCCTCAATTTACCTGCGCTATAGAAAAAGTGAAATAATCATCAATGCTTTTCGTAGGGTGCCCCCCTCACCCCCAAGTAAAACTTGGCCTATGACCCCTGGAAAGGCAGTGCCGGCCCTGGATCCTGGATGGATGGGTGGGTGGATTTTAAGAACATAGTTGAATACTAAATAAAACAGTCATTTTAGGATTAATTTGATACTCTTAACCATTAGGCCTATGACATTCAACATTCCATGCATTTGGCATGATTCTGCAAGAAACTGATTCAAATGATTTTACATATTTTATAAAACATTGTCTTCTCTGTCCATGAGCATTTATCTCTATACAAAGAAGGCCACCTTGCTGATTAATGGTCCATCAGAGTAATAAACCCCATGCATTCGAGCGACTTAACTTAGCATTGCACCTGCTGCTGAAGGCATGTAAACGGACTCGCGATAAAAAGGGATGTAGTAACGTGATATATACACCAGATGGACTCAAATATTTTTGCTAAAACGTTTCTAACATATTATTTATATGTTTACAAGAATGTGCTGAATCATCATCGTCATCATCATCATCATCATCATTATCATCATCATCATCATCATCGTTATTATGCCTGTATTATTAATACTCCTTATCTATTTGATATATAGGCTGGGAGAATTATAATGGCCGTTAATTTATCAAATTATTGCAAGGACTTTGATTTGGGCCAATGGGCAGCCAATTTCAGGAAAAGAAAAGCTGTTGTGACGATCTAGAGGGGCAAATCGCCGTGCTTGCGTAACCCTTTCAGTTGCCGATAGCCAACAAAGCCATGACAACAAACAGTTGAAGGTCTCTCCTATGTGCCTTTGTCTACTGTTCTTTACTGCAGATTAACTGGGTTTCACAACACTGGCGACGGCAACAGGGAGGTTATTTCTATAGGCTAGTACAACCAGTTAGTCAAACCATGCTAGATTTAAAATGCTTTTATTTTATCCCTTATGATTAAGGTAATTCATCCATTTAAAATAAACGCAAATGCAGCAGCACAACAGCTCTGAAGTGGCCGGTTCGGGATCCAGCTATTCCCCCCAGTTCCCGGTTCAAAGCCGTGACCACGCCCCCGCCATGCAGAACCCCGCCGCCGGTCCGCTTCTCAACCGGTTGGATGCGAACAGCAGCGGGGAGCTACCGCAGGAATGGCAGGGAGAAGGGGACGCGCCGTTCGTGTAGTGTGACAGCGAGGAGAAAAAGCCGCATTTCACACACGCTGGCAGTTTGCGGAGTTTCGCAGGGACAGGTAAGATTTTTCATGTCATCATTTTCAATTAAATAATATTTACGTTTTGCGTGCGATATCGAAATATTCCGCTTAGAGTGTTGAAGTACAGCCAGCATGAGTCGTGGGGATAGACACGCCGAAATTAATTGCAGTCGGTATTTAGTACATTTTGTAAATTGCTCCTATCATTACTTTTGAATTAATCATTAGAATTACCATGTCTAATGTTGTAATGGCATAATGTTAATCCAACCTTGACTACGCTACTGTTTTATGTATCTTCAACAAAAATAACGAAAGGACTATTTAGTTGTTTGATATAGTGGGACGTCTATATGCAGTGTAAAGATTACCTGTGCGGGTACAGGTGCAATGCAGTAAACGCATTTTTTTGGTCTTACAAACGAAGATTTTACATAACCAATAAAATAATTTTAAAAATAAAAAGTTTGGAAGTTGCCAGTCCCCTTTGCTTCGGGATTGGGTAACTTTTGTGAAATGCATTTTAAAATGATCCCTCCTACCTATATGAATTATTTTTAAACGTGACGCTAAAAGCCGTCAGTTTTTCCTTCTGTATTACACGCGCTGTTAATTCCACACCGCGCCCCACGTTACTGTAGACAGTAGTCCTACCAGCAGAATACGACTATCATGTTATATGAAGATTAACGAGAGTGATGTGTATCATAATATTTCAGCGTCTGATTGTTTTTCACTTTGGTTTCAAAATCGCTGCTCATACATGAGCAAACACATGCTGCAGTACTGAAGATGAGAATAAATCACGAGATCAGCGAAGATCATAAACTGTCGATTACGGTCAAGGCAGGAGAATCAATTTTCTGGTCTAATGTGAATCATTTCTGTGTGCAACCGACCGGCTTGGTAGTGGAGCTACAAAATATGAGATAAATGCGTTGGATAACAAACATGCACATTGTCAAAGATTTAAGTGAGTGATTAAGTATGAATTTCCTGAACATTTACATAAGAGGATAAAGCGACCGAGTCTTAGGTAGTCTCGCCGGGTAACCTGAAGTTCATGCTGCTTGTGAAAGTGGACCGCGCGTATTTCGCAGGTAATGTGCTCTAATCCCAACGCCAGTGGGGCAGGTTCTCCTCCAGCTCCCCTCTTTAATTGCAGTGAGGCTCGCAGGAGATGCTCCTGCGCCGCATTCGGGGAGGACTCGGCCGATCGCGTCGGGGGACGAATTTACCCGCTTCCGCTTATCAGGAGGCAGTAAAGGAATCGTTCTGTCGGCTTTAGTTCACTGTCTGGCGGGATGCACAACTGGCCTGGGGTCTTTAAGGCACTGTGTGTGTGTGTGTGTGTGTGTGTGTGTAATTAAGGCAGGCGAGGTCATTTTCTGATACACTACTTGGGCTGAGGA
>JABFEA020007469.1:4154-22400 GCA_019775915.2 Cyphomyrus plagiostoma | reverse complement strand
TGTATGGTTTCTGAGGGGTTGTGTGTTGGGTTTCTGAGGGGTTGTGTGTTGGGTTACTGTGGGGTTGGGTGTCGGGTTACTGAGGGGGTTGCGTGTAGGGTTACTGAGGGGGTTGCGTGTAGGGTAACTGAGGGGGTTGCGTGTAGGGTAACTGAGGGGGTTGCGTGTAGGGTAACTGAGGGGGTTGCGTGTAGGGTTACTGAGGGGTTGCGTGTAGGGTTACTGAGGTAGGCTGCCGCCTTTGCTGTCAAACGCAGATGTCATGGTGGAAGAGCGACCAGCAGCCAGCCAGATCCTGCTGCTTCTGGAGGAAGGCGGGCCACAACCTTTGACCTTCGTCCTCAATGCAAATCTGTTGGTGAACATCAAGATCGTTACCTGTAAGCCTAAACCTACTGCTCTCGTACTTTTTTTGAGATGCTTGTTGCTTACCTCACAATAGGAATTACAGACATAAACTGGTGTATATTGATCACATACCGCTGTTAGATATGAACAGTGACTCTTCCATTTCAGATTCTGGTAAAAAGTGCTGGTGCTTTGGCTCCAATGGCCTCCAGGCCGTGGGCCAGACGGAGGTGGTGTTTGTCCTGCAGTGTCTCCCAGAGGAGACCAGCTTGCCCAGGGACATCTTTAACTTGTATGTGAGCATCTACCAAGATGCTGAGAAAGGTATGTTAGCCATGTGCTGCTATATCGGACTAAATATTCAAAATCAAAGTCAAAGTCAAAATTATATTTAATGTCAATTTTTATTCGCAGTGGAGGCCTTTTTGACTGCATATAGATTTGAATGGGGCTGAAGAAGGATTCTGTTAATTCTCTGTTGACCTTCACAGGAAAGTTTCTGGAAGACCTTGGCAACGTGACATTCACAGAGAGCTTCTTGGGCAGCAGAGACCATGGCGGCTTTCTCTTCTTCTCCCCTACCTTCCAGCCTCTGGAGGACCTTTTGCTGCCTCTTGACCCTTTTCTCTGCGGGGTCCTAATCCAGAAGCTCGAGGTGCCTTGGGTCAAGGTGTTCCCTTTGCGCCTGCTTCTTCGACTGGGGGCCGAGCACACCGGTAACACTGATTTTTATCACCGATGTGTAGAATCGGCTTCTTTGTTCGAAAGCCTTCTTGGAGCGTGGATGGTAACAAGGCCCGCCTTTGTCTGGCAGTGTACCCAAGCCCGCTTGTGAGTGTGAGGTTTCGGAAGGCAGTCTTCAGTGAGGTCGGACACACTATTATGAACCTGCTTTCTGTAAGTCTCCCTTTCGCTTCACTACTTGTGAATCTTGTGATGTTGCAGAAGATCTTGTGTTTTTCCTACGGTATGTTGAGAAAGACGCTGTTCTGGAAATGCGTCCTACTGCCTGGTTGATCTGTGACATGTTCTTATCAGGGGAGAAATTTTGACCAGCTAAAAAGTATTAGTCAACTAGAGCGTTGTGGGCCAATTTATAGGAACAATTCCCAGTTAATTCCCAGTTATTTTGCTATTAAATATTTTACAGTTGGGGGCGACATGGTGGTGCAGTGGGTAGCGCTGTTGCCTCACACCTCTGGTGTGAGTTTGCATGTTCTCCCTGTGTCGTCGTGGGGTTTCCTCCAGGTACTCCGGTTTCCCCCCACAGTCCAAAAACATGCTGAGGCTGATTGGAGTTGCCCATTTGCCCGTAGGTGTGCATGTGTGAGTGACTGGTGTGTGAGTATGCCCTGCGATGGGCTGGCCCCCCATCCTGCCTCGTGCCCGTTGCTTCCGGGATAGGCTCCGGACCTCCCGCAACCCAGTAGGATAAGCGGGTTGGAAAATGGATGGGCGGTGGATATTTTACAGTTGTCACAATTACGCGATTAAACTCAATTACTTGATTATTTTAAAGCATTGATTAAAATTTTCCATCTCAGTTACTCGCCAATATGGCAGAAATAAGACGGTACACACTGGATGAGGACCCAAATAAAGAATAAAAGGCTTGCTGAGTTTGGTTCATTTGTTTGAGTAAAAATATTGTAGCACACCTTATTGATGGTTTGAACCCGGCAGACTATTGCGGTTTGTGCATCGTGGCAATTGCATGTGCATTGGGCAGTAACTGAGGCTGCTGAACTTGTATTAAAGCACATGATCTTTAAGTTGGGCAATATGTTCAGTATTTATACGTTGCTTTGTCACCATTTTCCCCTTTTCCCTGAAAAACTTTTCTTGTTATGGGTGTTTCTCCCAAACAGGATCTCAGAAATTACCAGTACAGCCTGCCCATGGTGGACGGCTTGAAGATACATATGGAGATGGGCAACAGCTACATCGACATCCCCAAATGCAAGCTGAGTGAGGTGAGCCTGGCGTTCTGTGACAGCCTTCCCTGACAGCATCAAAGCAGTGAGACTGTTGTTCAGTCCCATGGAGAGCAGCCTGTGGTAGAACAGTAGTAGTCTCCTCTCATTTAATTTCTATTGCAAAGATGGATTTGGCTGTAATGTAGAAGCTAAACCAAGTAACAACCTGTTACCCACTGTACTCACGTACGGGGGGTTTCAAGGTGGCAAGTGAAGACCTTATGTCCCCAAACACTGACCCATGCCTTTTTGGTTCACCCCGCCCTCATGGCAGATGTTGAAAGTGGTGAACACATCCAACGAACACGTAATAAGCTTAGGCGCCAGCTTCAGCTCCGAAGCCGACTCCCACCTGGTGTGTGTCCAGAACGAGGGCGGGCTCTACGAGACCCAGGCCAGCGGCAAGCCAGGGAAGACCAGGAAAGGTGACCTGCTCTGCGCCTGCCTGGCTGTGCTGCTGATCCCTTAGTAATTGTGGAAATATATTTAGAGAACGTCCCCACGTGAAATGGCTTCATGCAGTATTCATTGCGTTAAAATGAGAATTTGTGGGGAATCCCATCCTAGACTCAAGTGTGTTTGACGTCACTAGATAAGCTATATATTTGGAAAATAGGAAGCCCTGGCATGTGAATTATGAAGTGGTACTGAAATACCCACAAAGCAGATTGAAAAGACTGACAACAAAATGTCTGCCTGCCTGTTGTAGTGACTGGGGCCAGCTTTGTGGTCTTCAATGGTGCACTGAAGGCTTCTTCAGGATTCATTGCCAAGTCCAGTATCGTTGAAGGTAACTGCACGGCTGTAGCCAATGGCCCGTTCCTTTGATCAGCACCATGGCTTATTTCTACTAAGCTGATGCTTGTTTTGGCCATGAACCTCAGACGGGCTGATGGTCCAGATCCCACCAGAGACCATGGAGGCTCTCCGACAGGCAGTACGAGACCAGAGTGACTTCCAGATTTCCTGTGGCAAGGTGGAAGTGGCCGACCTGAGGGAGAATGTCACCTTACGTTGGGTGGACTGGGTGCCACCGACCATCAAAGGGTATGGCATAATAATAATAATAATAATAATAATAATAATAATAATAATAATAATAATACCTTGTGATTACAAGCACACAGGCTTAGCCCACTGAGCCACATGCTGCCCCCCCCATGTTAACTAAGGGCATGGCATGAGGCAAACTGTTAGGGTCCAATTGTCAATTGAGCGACCAATGTAGCACTATTCTCTCAAACAGATGTGTAGCTGTAAAAGTATTTGATGGGCAGTGTGTGACTGTGATTGGAAATTCGTCAGTCCAAATCCTGTGGTTGCCCCATAATCCCAATTGCTCCAGAGACCCTGGCTGACCCTGCCATCTGATTCTCACCTGAATATTACTTTACACAAATGCATCTGCTAAATAAATGCATGTAAATGTATTTGTACAGTTTCAGATGTATCACACCTACAAGTATCTATTTAACCTTAAAAATATATTTAGCAGTAATATATACTGAAGTTTGATCTTGACCAATATTGATAAATACACTTTCCCTGCGCTGAGGTTTATACCTTGTGAGGACGTGTGAGCATGTCAGTGTGTATATTTGCTTTGTATATATGTGTCTGGGTTTAACAGCAGCATAAGCAGCCCTGTGGACGGCAGGTCCCTGAACACTGTCCCCAGCGTCCGACTTCAGCAAGACACAGAGTTTGAGACGGATGGGAAGATTGTCAAATGTGTGGAGGTATGTGGTACACTTAAATTTAGCCCAGCTCGTTCCAATTTTAGCCACTCATTTAGGTAGGTAGATGTTTCAGAAATAATAGTTACATTAGTGCTAAAAATAGCAGAATTTCAGTGTTGAATTAATGTTGTGTCTTCAAAGGCTGTAATTCAAGTTTTAAAAAGGAAGTGTATATTTAGAACCATAATTGTATTTAAATATTTAGCATTCATATTCTTTCTGGAAATGTGTGTATTTGGGAAGCATGGTGGGTAATTGGGGGAAAAGAGAACGAAGTTGAGCTCCATCCTCCATCCAGGGGGCAGCGTGTGGCTCAGTGGGCTAAGCCTGTGTGCCTGTAATCATGAGGTCACAGGTTCAAACCCAGCCTCAGCAAGTCTGTGGGTCCTTGAGCAAGGCCATTAACCCCGAGGCCGTTAACCCCCAGCTCCCTGGGCACCCCAACAGGTGGCTGCCCTTCGCGGACAACTTGATCTACAAAGACCAAGTTGAGGGAGGCGTTAAAAGAATTTCCCCACGGGGACAATAAAGGATTGATTATTATTATTATTATTATCCTCAGCTTCTAAACTGCATGAATGGGGTCGAATAGCTTAGGAGCCATTGAGGTTTATCGGTATGAGGGGTACAGCTGTATGTGATGGATTCATGCTTCAACCAGTGAAAGCCCCATGTCTCAGTGCCGCTCTTCCCCAGGCATTCGTCTTGGTGAAGGGTCTGCACGCCCCCCCCTCAGCCTCGTTGCCGTCTCAGTTCCTGCGGGAGATCTCCGCCGCAAGTTGCAAAGCCCTCTGTCCCCACCTGGCTGTCCTCACTGGCAGTGGGATCAACCGATTCGGCCTGCGCATCTCCACTGATGGCGATATGGTAACTACAGCAGGAGACTGGCGTATCTCAACCCAAGATTAGTTGCAGCTCCACAGCGGCAAGTGGCTGGTGCTGTATTAGAAGTGTAAGATTTGCTTAAACGTGTAGTAGCAGGATTATAAACAATTTACGCTCGGGGTCTCTGCTCCAGTCCCCGCCGTTATTTGTCAAAGTTTTCAGCTCGCTGGTGCTTTCAGCGTGATTTCATTGAGGATTTATGATTTCAAAATGCACCCACACAGCAAACTTGACTCGGACAATGAAAAATATATATGAGGCTCATCCATCATGATGTTAATTCAGAATTTTTGATTGCGGTTATAAGCATTATCGGCGAAGCTGTTGCATTTTCAGTGTCTATAGCAGTAAGCAATATTTTGTAGTAGAAATAATCGCAAAAGAGAGGAGCTGAAGGGGTCTGGTTTTCTGATGGCTCAGTTTTCGCTGAAATGTACAAATTCTCTGTCCCCAGTTGTTTCCACTGCAGTTAGGCGGACATACGCTGGTATGCTAAGTAATATAGAAATGCTATCTAACATAGAAAGCAGGATCGATATGAATTTGTGGTGTGTACCTCTGGATATATTCACGTGTAGTTTGTTCTGACGACTAGGTGGAGTACCAGGCCGGCTCGGGAAGCCGGCTACTGCCGCAGCGCTACATGAACGAGCTGGATGGTGCACTCATCCCCGTCATCCACGGCGGAGGCTCTGGTGTCCCCCAGCAGCCCATGGATGTGGAGTTTATCTTCTACATCACGGAGAGGCTCTGCTGAGCGGGAAGTACACACCAGCGAAGTGTAGGCCTGTGGGAAGCGGGTTTCAACCAGAGACACTTCTAGCCCACACCGACGAACTTAATGCTGTCATCATGGGGAAGGTTGACACACCTCTGTACAGAGTCACAGGCGTGAGGAGTGTAAGAACATTCATCGAGATCTGATGTCCAGCATCGTTGATTTAATTTTGTGAACTAGACATTTGAAGTGATGCAAACGCTTGGTCATTGACTTTTGAGTATCTCAGTGTATTAAACCATAGCATTGAAAATGTGTTGATTCCCAAATTTGAGACCAGGACTGATGACTAAGATTTTGCGCTTTGCTTTGAATGTATCAATTCTCAGTTGATTTCTTGTCAAATCTGGATTCTGTGGGTTTTCACTTCCAGAATGCTAATGAAAAGAGAGATGAAAAAAAGTTACTTGACCAAAAGCTTCTAGTGTAGAAGTGCTGCTCTCATTGTTGAGATGCTTGTATTTTCATCAAAGTGATATTAGGGAAATAAATTATTTCAGATTAGTAATTACATACTTTGGATGTTTAAAGTATCTTCATATAAGCCTATAATTTTAGGTATAGAAGTGTGTGTTTGTCTATGTACCTATATACATACACACAATCTTTATCACTTTGATTTATTAGAGGCCTTGGCACATCTTTCAGTAATTGTATTTTTTGTGATAACTGTATAGAAAGATAAATTATATTAATCTCTGATGAGATTAATACCTATTTTTGAAACAATTCTGTGCTTTAAATAAAATGAATATTTTTGATAGGACAAGTAATTTTTGCAGTTGTGTCAGTCTAGCGTCTGAAGTCTTGAACACAAATAAGCTTTAGACACTAATTGCTTTGTTCTAGAGCAGAATTTGTCCTTTACCTCAGTTAAAGTAATAAACAAAGGCTGATCTGATTGTGGTTGTTTTCTTAGCATTAATATGGCATGTCTTTTGAGATTAGTATGGAAAAGCATTGAACGCTTAAGTCACGTCAAGGGGTTGCTTGACACTTGCTTGTTAGGCAGTTTTTCCGCCAGCTGGCCGTCCTCACAGCGTTTTTGTGGGGTGTCCCTGTGTTTCTGGTTCTGTCTCATCTCTCCCTGACGCTGTGTTATGCTACTATGTCCATTTCCTACTGAGTGTTTGCTTCTACTACCATGGAGAAAATGTCTTTTCTCTGACGGCTGATTTTAATCATATGCTGGAGGGGGGGAAAAAAACATGCACTTTAATATGTCTGACTGATGAAAATGACATGTTCACACTCTTGGTAGAAGGTGGCTTCCCATTTGTCACCGTAGAAAACTGTCTTTTCTTTCTTTACCTTTATTGCTTTCCATGCTTGTCTGTTATTTGTTAGAACCTGAATTTTATTGTACCTGATTTTATGTCCCATGTGCTAAAAATGGGGAAAATCCTTACAATTTTAAATCAGTGCTTCATACTTTATGATCTGGCTTCCAAATACCTTACATAGTTCCGCTTGGTTCTGCAGTCGAATCACAGTGGTTATAGCTGGATTAGCAGTCCGTTGGATTTACGGGATGCATGATTTTAGCTGAAAGAGTGTCATAGTCCTATATGCACTACAAGAGAGAGCTGCATTCTCCCCTATGCTTTTTCCCTCAAGGCTGTTCTGTCGAAAGTAATGAAGTCACTCTTGGCTTCTGCCAAAAATGTTCAATGTAACTCTAAAACAATGCAACTCTTAGATTATCCAGTGTTGGAGGTGTACAGAGATGACAAGGTTGTACATCAGTGTGAACAGAATGTTTCATGTGGCTTTAAGTAAAAGTTTCCACTAATAGATATTTTCATATTGAAGTTATAAAATAATGGCAACATCATGGACAAGTCACAGCTGTTTTTTTTTTTTTATTAAATGGTGAACTTCTCCTTTGTATTTATGGTGAATCATCTGGGGATGTAAGATTTTCTCAGTTTTCAGGATTAAAGTCCAATTTATTAATGGAACTTTCATTAAAGTCATAACAAAAATGTATTTTTATGCTTTTTGAGCTATTTAACTGTTTTCGTGAATTGTATATGTACCTCTGTAAGGTTATTAAAAACCAAGTACTTTCTTTAATGTTACTAACCTTTTGAGAGTTGAGAAACTTCTTTTCAATATTTGTTATAAGTGTGTTGCATATATATAATAAAATATTGTTATCAGATTTTTTTTCTAAATTTTATGTAAGATGTATTGGTGATAAGTTGCATTTATTAGTTTTTGTTAAAGCGTCATAATATTAAATTATCAGTTTATGCTTGACTGAAGCTTACAGTCTATTAACAGTCATTGATACTTCTACATTACCTCAAATACCATATATCCTGGGCTTAAAGGTGTCAGATGTTCTACAAAAGTACCAGTTAGCATGGCTTCCAATATTCCAAGAAAAAACGGAAATTGTTCCATGCTACTGTGATTCTATTTATCTTTCGAGTTCCAGTCTCTGGATTAAGAACGTCCGTCTTACAAAAAGTTGTACTGATGAATGGACTGGAATATGGCCTATAATATAAAAATTAGAGTCAATACAATGGATCACAATAACAAACGCACACACACTTTTGTGACTCGTGAAAACATTGCACTGCTTTAGTTTATTGGCTGGAGGTACAGTACAGTATGTAGTTATTTTTAATATTAATGTATTACTATTCCTACTATTATGTACTGTATTATTGTTCTTGAGAACAGATCTTGTTTTTAACCTAGGGACTGCCTGTCCGTGACAGAATTGTAGTGCGTCATTGAGATCAGATGCCACAGTATGATGTGATTCTGTGACACTGCTATACAGAGGATGCATCATCCTCTCAAGGTGTAGATTGATTGTACAAAAAGGTTGAACCCTGCTATGACTGGACGCCGTAGACTACAGTGGCCTTCGACGGTGCATATGGGCGGTCAGCAGTACTCTCCCTTTCCAGCCCATCGCAGTCCGCAGCTCCCTAGGGCGTACCATGTCTTACCCACGGGCAAGGCCATGCAGGATAGGTGCTGGAAAGACGTTTCAGGAGGCAAATCAAGGAGCTCCGTTTGTAAAATGTAGTTTATTCCGGAACTGCAGCTATTATGCTTTCGAATGCTCCACTTATTGTTTGACCAAAGAAGTTACATGATTATTCAAATGATATGAAGACTATGAAGTGATAATGAAAACTTGATTATAGCACAATAATAAAGCAATCATTAGACAATTACCTAGGAAGTTAAATATTTTAGTGTACCTTAGTCTTATTGTATTAACTCTTAGAAACGCTTCTCGGAATATTAACATCATTCTAAATGTGGAATTTTATCACATGAAACGGAGATGCAATTGCCATATTTTAAAACCTTAAGAAGGTGTTCGTGACCATTTGTGCTGGTAGATCATCTCTTGACAGTGTATGAATGAGGAAATGCACGTCTATATGAATTGTTATTGTGTAATATGCTGAAATTGTGTTCTATATATGAAGTTTACAGTAGAACTGTTTTTCTTCAATCAGTCTTTATCATATGACCCATACAACAGGCAATATAATCTTTACAATTAAAATAACATTCTACCCTTGCATGCTATTTTAAAATGAAGAGATATCTGTATACAGTATATAGGAACGTGCAATACATTGTAGGTATGCAGTAACAATACAATACTTCATTTTTAAAGTATGATATAGTACATAAATAAGGGTTATATATGTAAAGTATATTCTTGAATGCAACGTACAATATTTATGCACGGACCAGATACAATGGTTTGTAATATACAATATTTAACATAGTCATGCATGCTTTTGTGAACTACTGTGACTAATTTCTTTATCTACCAAGTCAGATGTAGAGTAGTTCAGATGGAGCTTTTTTTGGGTGAGAGAATGAAAAGTTAACTTACAAAACACTGAAAGCCGCATAACCTGTAATGGAATAGCGAGTCAAGACACATAAGCAGTCCACAGATTCTATGTGATGTTTTTCCTGTGTCTATCTGCTTGTGGAGATTCACTGTGAAACATTCTGTTAATCTCTAACTGTAACATGGTATAGGCACAAGGAAATGTTTTTATATAATTTGATATAAAACAGCATGATGCTTCAGCAGTCTGGGTTTGCAGTCCCAATTGTGGGTCCTGGATTTTTTCCTCTTCTTGAGTACTTGTGTATGTTCGGGACTTTAAATTGTTCTTGATGGATGTCTATTTATATTATTCAGTGAACAGGGTATACCTTGATTTTCACCCATAATTCCCTGGATTGGAAAGGGATTGCTGATGCAAGATGATTACAAAGGATTACAGAACACAGGTAGCTGGATTGCCAAGGGATTCATGTGGACTCAATGGCTAAAGATCTCTTCAAAGGTGCCTAATTGTTTGATCGGGTCAGTCTGCATGGAGTGGCGCCTCAATAGCATCTTCCTAGCTTTTAGATCTCTGGGGACACTGGGGGCAGAGGGGACAAGGACTTTGAGACCCATGTTGGTCTTTGGGACCATGTCCACATTGACACTGGTGACTTCAATTTGAGGGACAGGCATGTGTTGGTTCAGCGGTGGCAGGAATCCCATCCGGGGGTGGGTGACATAAGCAGCAGGCAGAGCTCCTGAGCCTCTGTGCTCCCGCACAGTCGATTGCTTCTCCAAGGAGTCCCGGGAGGAGGACAGCGCTGAGTAGCTGGTGGAGACGGGCAAACCCTTGTAGTCTTCTGGTAGGTGCCGGAGGTATTGAGAGAGCTGGGAGTCTGAGCCATAGTGGTCTACACCAATATTCCTGCGCTGGACGATGCTGTGCAGGCTGGATGTGGCCAAAGCCGGGGTGACAGCCAGATCCTTGTCTGTGGATGTGCCTGCAACCCTGCTGCTGTGGTAGAGGTCAGGGTGTGACCTGGCAAAAGATATATTGTCGTAAGACATTTTTTGGGAAAGCCACATGCCTTGACTTCCTCCATCTCTCTCATCATTATTGGCCGGCCGCTCCAGAGTCTTGCCTGGTTTTTTGGCATGGGGATTGGCACCTGGAACCCTCTGGAACCTCCTGCTGAACTTCATATAGGGCTCTTCATCTGGGGTTATATCAGGTAGATCCTTAGTTAGAGGAGATGCTTTTCTGTTCTCTTCAAGTAGAGATGGGGGGATCTTCAACCATGGCTCTGAATGCAGACGCTGCAGGTGCTGGAGCTTTGCTAGACCGCTATGGACCAAGCCTGGTCCCCGGCTTGGGGAGTTTGGCTGTGAGGTGGCTGCACTGTCTTCCTTCTGGACTCCGATGGCAAAGATGTTTTTCTCAGCTTGGTGGCAGGTGGCAGGCCAAGGCGAGGTCTGGATCTCAATGTCTGAAAGCGATGCCGGGAGTGCAGGGGCACAAGGCCGTCGTTCTCCCAGGTCCAGCGGTGGAGGCACATTGAGGTACTGCTTTGTCATCTGTCTCCCTGATGGCAGCTTGTCAGTGGTGATGATGATGACCTCCTTGCCCTGAGCCTTGCAGGCATCCAGCAAAACTCGGAGGGCATCCTTGTCATCGGCATGGACGGCGTAGACCAGTGCTGAAGTGCCGGAGTGGTCCTCCAGGCCAGGATCAGCACCGTTGTTGAGCAGCAGTGTTATGACTTCAGCACCCGCGTGCTCCAGGCAGGCATGCATGAGGGCGGTTCTCCCGCGCTTGTCCTGGATGTTGGGGTCGGCGCCGCTTTCTAGCAGGTACCGCACCATCCTGATCTTGTCCGCACTCTGCGAGTCCACGTGCCGCGTCTTGCAGGCCACCATCAAGGGAGTCTCGCCACGCTCGTTGCTTTCGTTGATATAGGCCCCGCCTTCCAGCAGCAGCCTTGTCAGCCGCAGACGACTCAGATGCACGGCCTTCAGGAGGGAGTTGCCATCGGCGTGAAACTCCATGGCGCCTCCTCAAACTCAGGTCTCACGGGAGGCCGGATCCTTCTCTACGGGACAAAAGAAAAGGTTTGCTGGGTTCTTCCTTATCGCTTGGTCTTTAAAGGTAGACATTATATAACCTTTTAATAAAAACGTTAGAACAAATAGTTTCCTGCTAAGGGGTGTCGTGAATTTGCAACTAATTTTGTTAGTATAGAAATGTAAAGTGTTGTAATGACAAACCAAAATAAATAATACCGGACAAACACCACTCTGTGGAACGTGCAGCTATTAGTTCATTAATCCAATTTGTTTCTTTTTCTTCAACTTACAATGTAATTCAATGCAAAATTTAATGCCCTTAAAATCAAATGAATAAGAAATAGATAACTATTTCACATCATGATCAGACAGTGATATTTGAAGGATACTGTCACGTTGAACTTTGCTGAGGGTACAAAGCACAGGGCTATCTCCCTGAGAACAGGAATACACCAAGTATTGTGCCATTTGTCCTTGCCTTTGATTTCCTTTGTTAACTTATCTGTGTGCCTTGGGTTTCAAAACAAGCTTGAAAGTCTCAAGGTAATGTACACAGAATAGAAAATGAATGGAAAAAAGAAAAAATATATATGGGATCTGTATAGGTAGGAGCCAACAGAATTACTCAGAGGGAAGGTCCGTCCGTCCATCCATCCATTTTCTTTAGCCGCTTGTTCTGTGCAGGGTCATGGAGAAGCTATGACCACAAGGCAGGGAAAAACCCAGGGCACAAGCACTAATCACGCACACATTCACACCTATGGACAATTTTGTAACTCCAATTGAGCTCAGCATGTTTTTGTACTGTGGAGGGAAGCTGGAGAGCCCAGAGGAAACCCCACGATGCCATGAGGGGAACATGCAAGCCCCACACACAGCGCGGAGTGCTGCCCCTCAAAGGTAGGGTCTCATCTGGTATTTTCCACTATTCTCCTATTCCCCTAGACACCCAAGGACAAGTATTATTCAAATGGACAGTTGGTATTTCAGTCTACACAGCAAGCTTGTCTGTGAGTTTATCTAAGTAATTGTAGCAAAACAAGAAATAATCAAGAAATCTTAGCCTAGTCTATCTTATGCATGACTTAAATAATGTAGAATTCAGCAGTAAAGTCCTTATGTACATATAAGTAAAAACTTTTTATTGAAAGCCATAGTTAAGGAACAAAAATGTAAATACAATGTCATCGTAAGGATCAAACTACATTTATCAGGCATCGTTGGAGGATCTATATAGAACTTTAGAACACACCATTGATGGACATCAATTCAAAAATAAAACATTTAAATGTGAATTTTGTTCATTTTTTATAGTGAAAAGATACCAGTTGCTATGGTTACACTGATTCATAATCAGTTTGCCTAACCTTGTGCTCAAACTACAGTAGAAATGAAAAACACAGATTGAAAAGTAACACTATTGATTTGGCAATAGTGAAATAAATCTTGTAATCTTTACGTGGCCAAGGTGGCTAAACCGATTCTCTGAAGAGCAGAGCTACTTTCAGAGGACTTGACTGGATGGAATTTTTTCCCACACAAAGTACATTATTTGTCTCTGTCCTTGAAATGGCTTCTGAACAGAAAGTCTATAATGCATATCTACTGCCTTGAAAAAAGTATGACAATGAGGTTGAATGTATTGAAGCAATTCCTTATATTCCTTAAATTATAAGTGTAGGCACATTTCTTAGACGGTTATACATTTTGCAGTCCCTATGATGAATACACTTTGTTCTCTGCACTTGCCCTTGGCAGATACTTTAATTAAATTAATGGTAAAGCCACTCATGTAAAATGACAGATTTCTGAAATCAACACTGCTTTTAACTATATGTGAGAGATAGATGTTACATAAATAGCCAAAACTGTAGCTTCACCTCTTCATTGAGTGCTCACCAGCTGACTAGAGACACCTAGAATTTTCAAGCCAAAAACTGAATCTTTGGTTAACCAACTGGGGTGTTTTATCCCCATGGTCTTTGACAGATCTGCATTTCATTATTGTATGCATACTTTTACCTGGAGAAAACCAACAAGACTTTTCCAAATTACAATTCTTATAATGTGAGCAAACACTCATCACAGACATTAAGGCATGCCTGCAACTTAAAGACTATGGCAGATGTCAATTTTTCCAAGTTTAATCAAAATACTGTTGATTCTTTAAGCAAATGTGCAGAAGTATGTAACTGGGGTTTATTATCATTCTTTAATGTCATGACTGTCAATCCCTAAAGCTGCGTTTCTTATGACAAATTAAAACAGGACAGTACTAAAGAGCAGGAATGGAAATACATGAATGCATATATACATCAGAATTAATTAGAAAATAATTACCATAATTCCTGACATAGTTTTCTTCGATAGTGCAGAAGTCGCATTGAACATTTTGAGAGTGTTGCAGGACTTGCTGACCAGTGCCATTGTGCATGATGTATATTTATACTGCATACTATGAAGCACCTGCTGTTCTCGTTTCCATGGTGCGTCGACGTGAGCGAGGTACACGAGGACGGTGGTGAGTCGCATGATGAGTCGGTCCCCCCGAGAAGCGCTCTTCAGCGCCGAGGGGCTAATGGAGCAGCCCCCCCCCCAGCCATTTAAAGGGGCGCCACTCGGCCAGTGCCGCTCAGTAAGAGGCCGGCAAACTCTCCACAGGGATTACGTGTTCGTCCATTACTTATGGCCACAAGACACAGGTATTGTGGGAAAGCGACTCCCGACATGAACAGAGCTCATTGTCAAAGCCTGACGCAAACGTGACAAGCTGGTGGCTTCAGATCCAAAACGTTGTTCCTTCATATTAAAAATATTCTAAACCACAGCAATATGCATCATGCCTATAATGCATTAAAAAGTGTACTTACCTACCAGTACTGACTGCGCTCATACCATTGATTCCACAACCACTGTTTTTATTTCTTGGGTAGATAATTCATAATCCAGTTGGTTAAAAAAAAAGAAAAAAAAAAGAATGAAACTGAAATCTGTATTGACATGGAATAACTGAGAACAAATGAGAGATCTTTAAGTAAAGCTGACCGGAACACCTGCTGTCAGCACCAACTGTCAATGTGCAGAACAGGTGTGATGTTTCCCAAGTCTCAGAAGCCAATGTCCTGCACTTGTACAAACTGGAGAGAGACTATTGGCTTGAGAGCGCAGGATCCAGCTTAGGGGGCTGGGCTTCAGCTTTGACTGACGGCAGGGACTCCTCCAATGGTGGATCTTCTCTCCGTGGCAGCAGAGGTTTGTGCTGCGGACATGTGGTTTGTGCCGTCTCCTTTATTCACTACGTATGCCAGACATCTGAGTGTGTCTCTCTCAGTGTAGCTTTGTGCATCAGCAATGTTCTCAGTTAGCCATTCGCTTTTCCAGGCATACCACAGCTTTACTGATACCCTGTTTTTCTCTATTCCACTTTACTCTGAGGTTTAAGGGACTCAGAGCATTTAGCCTATAATAGCTAATAGTACAGCCAGGTATGGGTGTCCTTAGTAAGCTCAGGGTTTAATTAAAAAAAAAAATTAAAAAAAAAACATTTTTAGTTACAGAAAACACAGGACAAGAACACAAGACAATCACTACCTGTCAGCTGAAAACAGAGGCTCCTGGCTCATATTCTTTGTGTTTTCAAATTAAGCAACTGATTTTGCGTACATTAAATGTTAGTTTTAAAACTTTCGTACACTTCAAACTTGTACTGAATCCCATTCTCCTCTTGTAGGCCCTCTGGCACCTCTGGGAAGCTACAAAAAAAAATATTAGATATAAATTAAACGTCAATAACCAGTACGAATGGAGTTTATGATACAAGTCAGCATTGTTGTATCCGTCAGCATTCATTCAGCCACTATCAGTACAGGTGAGCTTGGATCCTAACCCAGCTCAAAGCACAGGGCAGGACACTCCCCTGGATGTCAGTCCATCACTGGGAGAACAAAAACGAGGAAGCCAGTGAAGTATGCTTCCACGCTGCCCGCACATTGTCTGAACCAGTAGCAAAGAAAATACGAAATATGTACATATTATACAAATGTAAATGCACTGCATTAACTCCAGGTGCATGTCAGCAGGAATGAGAGATAACCAGGAAGTCATTCAAAGAACAGCTTATATTCTGCGGCCTCTCAACGTCATGTGAGCAAAATGAATGTGACGTACCATCAAAAAAGCAGGTCGGGAAGAAAGGCAAGCTTGAATGAAAAGGCATGAGGGTGAGAGAAGCCGGACAGTCACCTTGGTAGCTTCCGAAAGCCATTCATGTTAATGTCAGGCAGGAAAGTGTCACATTCGAACTGCTGCAGAACTTTAGTCACAAAACAGCGACATGATCCAGGGGTCTCCATTGCTTCCTGTGAGAAAGAGAGAAGGAGGGAAAGATATGAAGTAAAAGTGTGTAAAGAGAAAAGAAAAAAATCATTTCTCATCTAAATAAATCCGATATTAGATGAATCGTTATTTAGTTCTACAACTTTTCAGCCAAAACAGAAAGCTTTTGAACTGAACAGGGGAGGACGGGATAAATTCTGAAATATTGCCATTTCTCAAAGATGAAAATGTTTCAACAAAATTTATTCCGCAAGATTATTTGGATACTTCGCATAATAAGCCATTCTAATTTGTATGTCTACAAATACAAAAATAAATTAAATCTGCAAAATAATTATGTATATCTAGATAAATAACCAGATAACAACAATTAAGGCTCAGAAAATGTTATTACAGGGCAAGTTCTGTGCACCTCCTGGAACCATGGAACCATGGCAAATTAGCTTTCTGTGCCACCAAATCAACAAGTATTTAATGAGTAAAGAACAATGAGCCAAGTCAGGAGATCTGTAATTGAGCCTGAGAGAAACAAATGTGATGTGTTCGTGCTCTCCTGAGAAATCAGAAGCATGTCCCGAGGGATTGTTGGGGTATCAAATCTTTGACCCTGGAACATCCCAAGGAAGACATTTTAAGGAACACCTTGGCAAGAAGGTTGATGACAGAAACTTTACTAACAGCATCAAAGAAGAGCTATCCCAGTGTTACGGACGTGACATTTGATTGATATTTTCAAACAAAATGCCTCAGAGCATGGACAAGCATAGTATTACAGAGTCAAGTTGCATAACATTTTATGTAACCAACTGGCCTGAATACAGACAAACCATGTTAGAATCACGTATCATTCTGTCAGTTATGAATGTGAGATTATATGCAGACAATTTATGGGACACTACACAGATAAATTTTATAAGACACCTGTTGATTAAATTCGGTTAACGAAGCACAACACATACTGCTGTTTGAAAAAATAGGAAAGTGATTTATAAGCAACGAAGTGGCGGTGAAGAAAGGGACAGCTCAACAGCCACGTTTCTGTTTGCTTACAATCTATTTCAGGTAAATACTCATCTGTTTTGTTTTACAGAAAGCACAATATTACAGTAAGAGCAAATATTTTAAATTATTGCGACGTGCTATCGTGCGGCCCTACTTTCAGAGTTCTAGCTTCTGGGAAGGTTATCTGTTTTTGTCGGCCAGCCATGTGAGACTGACGGGGTTGAAGCTTCACACATCCACGGGAAAAGGGCATAGACTGTATGACTTCATGAATCAATACCAGATTATGCAAATGCAGACTGATTTGAATCGGAAAATTTATTATTTTTTTTAAACCCAGGTTTTATACACACACACACAGTCATGCTGCACAGATGGCGGTGACAGTTGATGATGTCATACCCGAAACAGAATCTTTCATTTCCACATAGGCTGGTGTACTTTTGATTTTTGCTCACTGCAGACTTAATCAGCAGGAGACAGTACGAAGACAAGCACCATCAGACATGACAGTATAACATATGACATACGGGACTACCTTGTAAACAGAACTGCCTCCAATGACCCAAATTTGGTCAACCCTGCCAGCCAGTTCTGAAGAGTCTAGAAGCTGGAGAGCAGATGTGAAGTCGGAGGCTAGGTAGTGCACCCCTTCTGGCGGGAACCTATAACAACATGTAACGGGAGAGCAGGTGGCTTAGTAACAATTAAGAAGCTAGCCTTGTGAGCAATCCAAACAGCAAAGGCTTCTGCTGTTATACATGAGTGAAAAACCAAATGTATTGTATGCAGATCAGTATCATTATGTGGAAATATTAATACCAAGAAGAAAACCTTAAATATAATTAAGAGATTCTAAGATCATTTTACAAGTGTAAAATCAAGGGTATCAAAAGTACACAAAGCTACTCCTCTTTTACACTTTAATTTTGTAAACAGGGAGATACAGCCTACTTTACACTACACTACAGGGAGATACAGCCTACTTCACACTACACTAGAGGGAGATACAGCCTACTTCACACTACACTAGAGGGAGATACAGCCTACTTTACACTACACTACAGGGAGATACAGCCTACTTTACACTACACTACACTACAGGGAGATACAGCCTACTTCACACTACAGGGAGATACAGCCTACTTTACACTACACTGCAGGGAGATACAGCCTACTTTACACTACACTACACTACAGGGAGATACAGCCTACTTCACACTACAGGGAGATACAGCCTACTTTACACTACACTGCAGGGAGATACAGCCTACTTTACACTACACTACA
>JABFEA020007126.1:0-18208 GCA_019775915.2 Cyphomyrus plagiostoma | reverse complement strand
CCCCCCCCCCCCCCCCCCCCCCCCCCCCCCCCCCCCCCCCCCCCCCCCCCCCCCCCCCCCCCTCATGGTAAGCGTTTAAACAGAAACAGAAACAAAAGTGTCAACCTCCAACTTGTTCTTACACTGTCTGGCACACACAGCATGGTTTAGCATGGTCAATCCTTGTCTTTAATCCAAAAGTTACAGATATTTCTTGATAATTGGAAATGATAATATGCTAATAGAGAATTTCTATCTTCATTTGTGAGCATTTTAAGGTTCTTCTTCATTTCAAACTGAATAATATTCCATTTTGCTGGGTTCTTGCTGAAATGTCAGGAAGGATAGCATCTTGTTTAAATTGGTCTTTTACTAGCAAATTTAGGTTAAGAACAACAGCAAAATGGAACAGCATTGCAAAAGTTCACATTATTAAAGATGCCCAAAATACATAAAGGCTCCTGTAACCTAACAATTCATTTTTGTGAGAAACACTATAGAAAGGAATAGCGTGTAATTTAAAAAAATGGACAAACTTAAACAAACATTTCATGCAGGACTACCAATTCCTCTGATTAAAGAATCTAATCAATGGCAAATTTGCCCTACTCATGCATGTAGTATATTATATCTTAATAACGCCACAGTACGTAGGTTACATAGACGTTACCATAACAACACAAACCACAGTTTTTCGGTCTTCTGCTCTCCCTCCCTTTCCCCATCCACCCCACTACTGCAATGCATCAGTCCCTCCTCCCACCCCCAATCTCTTTCCTTCGTACTCTCGCAAAAGCACTACAGATTACACCCTTCGTGAAAACAATGAAACTGCACGAATATGCGATTTTCTGCGATCACTGGTGCGGTCGTCTCTTTTTGACGTCTCTTTTTGGCTTAGGTCTTCTTCTGCTTAATTTCTACGTTTCAGTCAATTAAAGAATTTTTTGCATGGTTTACCGTTGATTACTTCATATTGCGCTGCGACAGACGTTGGCTCTCATTGGGAGTCAGTTCTCGTCAGTATTCGGATTTCCAGAAAACGGGATTAACGAAAAGGACGAGCATAGAGAGACAACGGAAGGGTAAAGGATATGATCATTTCGACAAGGGATAAAACAGACATTTTTGAGATGCATTGCCAGTAGAAAGGGGCGGAAATTAACAGCTGGTTGATTTGTCGCTCTGGAAAAAAAATATTGGGATGCTATGGTATTGCATTTTTTTTTATCGTAGTAAGTGTGCTGGAGAAATCATTCAAAGCGTCGCTCATCTTATATAAATTGTATGTGTTACAGAATAGTTATCAGAAAGTATATAAAAATGTAAATTAAAATAGAAATAAACACTTTCAATTGCCAATATTATAACGAATTGCAATAAGCATATGTGCCGTTGGTATGCGTCATAAACCAGATACAGTGCGTCCTGGTGGCATGTGCAGTGTCCATTAGTATTATTATTATCATTGAAATACTTTTTTTCCAGTGACTTGTAAATTGTAAGTAATGCTTTTTGAGTTACTAGCTACAGTCCTTTTGCATTTTTATGTGCACTTCTAAAGTTATTTTTCATGACAGAATAGAATAATATTGCAGTTGAATATCAACAGAGAATGCGTGTGTACAAAGTGATTGTAAACACTGCAATACTTGTATTCGCCACCTGTCAGTCACTGTGACCTTATGTATGCAGTATTGATAAGTGTGCTGTAATCTATGTGAACATATTAGAATTTGTTCACCAAAATTTAAAAAACAGGCACCTGAAGATTGTATCGGTGTATGGCTTTATTACTGTAGTTTTCAGATTAATATATTCCAGAAAACAAAAGCAATAACAAATTTAACAAAGTGCTGAAATATTGTTCTGACTGCACTATGACTGACTAAAGCCAAAACACAGATGACAAGGAAGTGGGTGTGCTTCCTGTAATATAAAGTTGTGGTTTGGAAGTTCTGCTTGCTAGTCATTAGCTCAGGGCTCCTCTTGCACAGTTATTTAGAATTGAGATTGGGTGTGGTGTCTTCCATCTGCATGGCCTTTGCAGGTTATATCGAGTCTTGCATTTATTGCAATTTTGCTTACTGTATTCTGTGAACCATAATTGTCTTCCTGGAATAATGTTGGCTGTTGATCATATGGAGATGGTTTGTGAGGAGATTTGAAAGGCACTCAGCCAGTACTCGTTAAGAGCATGAACAGACACTCAAAAGTTTATAAATAAATGAGCATAACCTCAGAAGACAACTCGAAGGACAAGAGCTTAATGTGTTTAAGGATCTACAGGATTATAATCAAATCGATCAGATCTGAAATCAGTGTATGAAGTCATATATAGAATTCAACGTGATGCAAGAGCTGCATCCATTTTGCAAGTGCCATTATCAAGGTTGTGGCTCAGCACCTGCCAGCATTTGCTGATCTTTATTACAGACTGAATATAGTTCAAAGCACAGATTAAAGGGTAGCAAGAAGAGTAACTAACTTGGACTGGAAGTGGCTAAGAACAGAGGCATCTTGCGAGGAAGGCAAGGTCGTTTTTTTTTTTTTGTACTTGATTTGTTGGTGAGACTGTGCTGCACCTTGGGGTGGCCTGTATACACACATATCCCTTCCTCTCCTGCCGCGTCAGCATTGGAGGACCCGCTCTGAGCAGCCAGACACGCCCATCCACCATGAGCATGCCTGCACTGCGGCTGCTGCTGGGCCCGGCCCTCCTCTGCCTGCTCTACGGTGAGTGGGAGCCCCGCTGAACCTCCTTGCACACAGGACCATGCATGAGCCTCTTCAACTGCACCTCCCTCCTTGCACATGATGGAGCCAGGCAGTTTCCTTTGGCCAGGGGGACATCAGAATCACAGAAGGATCGCTCGGTATTTTGTTACAGGGTGGGAGATGCTGAGATAAATCGCTGGCTTATTGTTAAACACTAGAGATCTGATCTAAGGATCACAAAAAAAGCAGATACGATGTACAAATTAATGCAATAACACACTATTCTGCTTTTCATTTATTTTGGACATAGTGTGTTCATTCATATTTGAAAGATAATATATTATGGCAAAAGGATGCACTACTTTTATACACACACACAGAGTACATATGATAACAATGGTGGCTAGTATAATATTAATATTGATATTAATATTAATAATAATGTAGGAACCAGCTACTAGTCATACTCAAATGGAGAATATATCTGCAAATGTCTGGTGGAATCTATTCATTTATCTATCAAGCAAAGTGCCAGAACAGATGGTATAAATATGTCAGCTTGCCAGGAATCACTACATGTGTTTGGTTTTTGCATTTTCCCTACATCTACAAGCTCCTGACAATAATATAGAGTATAGTAGCAGGTGATGTTTATTGAATCAATTTTTTAAAGTATTTTTATAGGTGGCACTAGGCTTCTTTCTGTTTTGTTTTGTTTATTTGTGGTGCATTTGGCTGACATTTTTTTTAGATCACTCACATAAAACATTATTTGTATGCTTGAATTCTTAAAAAATATTCTATTTTAAATATTTAGAATACAGTGTTCAGAAGATAATGTTAAAATGATTTTATTCTGTAACAGTCAAAAGTATACAAGCTTTCTCACACTGTCACATGGTAGTTTCTCTTTTTGGACCTTGCACTATTGTGTATTCTGAGGTTGTAGAGCAGGAAAGAGAAGATGAGTGGTAGACTGGGGAGATATTCTGTGGCCACTAGGAAAAGCAATGAGGAATGAATTAGGGAATAAGAGACCAAACAAAAACTTGGAAGGAAATAAGGTAAGTCTGTTATGCAACTTGTGACCTGTGTGAGCTTTTAACCCTGGTTTAACAGCAGCAAAACTAGCCAGTGCAAAATCACAGAGGATGATGGGAATGATGCATGCTTATGCATCCCCACTTAGTTAGAGAGAAAGCTAGAAAATGCGGAAATGTCTGAAAATTATGCTTCTAAAATCACTATAATCTCATAAAGTTAAAGAGTTTTGAAAATAAATTATATAATCAGAAATTTCCCTATATTATTTTTTTGTTAGATGCTATATTTGTGTAAGTATTTCTTGGAGCATGTTGGTATGTTAGGCAATTAGAAACTGAGTGACTTAAAGTTTATATGTAAATAACTCAGGGCAGAAATAGAAAGTAGATGATGGCATCATTTTGCATTATCCAACAAATGTATTGTTTTAGGATTTACAGTGAATCATATCATGGCCTTGTCCTACTAGCTTGTATGGCATATTTGCACCTCTGCCCCCCACCTCCTATGTGGCTTCATGCTTTTTACATCATGAAATGCATCTGGGAAGCCCCTGTAGTACCAGGTATAGCTATATTCTTATAGCTCCTTACTGTCCAGCAGCATGCTGCATGCTCCCCTGTTATCCTCTGTGCTTAAATAGCAGCTTGCAGCAGCATATGTTGTTAACAGCAGAATGGCCTGCCAACATTCCCATCTTAGCTGGGGAACAATGATGGGGAAAGGGGGTGTACAGCTCCATGTAACAGCTGACATCCAATTCTTGCATGCACAGAGGAAGATACACGGGGTGGATGGGTGCACAGTGACATGAGGGAAGGGATCTCAGCTGCAAGGTCTCCATGGAGGAGAGAAACCATTAAGAGGATTTCAGAGAGCAGCAAAGGGAATGCATAGACCAGCTGGACACAAATAATAACACAGGGATAGCTTTGTGAAATAACGAATGTCAAAGCTATGTCAAACAGTGAAAAGGTGATTGGTATTTGAAATACTGACGATGAATAATGGTGATATCTATATGAAAACATAACATGGGGATATCTATGTAAAATATCAACTAGAGCAGGGTTATTCAAATCACGGTCCTCGAGGTCTGAGCACTGCTGGTTTTTCAGCCTTCCTTTACCTGCCAGACAGGTGTGAAGCCTCTGACCAATCAGAATAAGTAATTATTAAACTAACTACTGGGGAGGACTGAAAATAAAGCCCGGATATGGAATCAAGGTCCAGATTTGAAGAACCCTGAAATAGAGGATTTCTTTTGAATTACAACATGGGTGTATAAAATTGAAATAAGAACATGGGGATATCTATTTCAAATAACAACACAAGGATATCTGTTTGAAATTACGACACAGGGATAACTATTTGATTGTCACTGGTATATGAATGTCATTGACACAAGCATATCTTTGGTTACAATGGCTTTTTAATTGTGATTTGTTATATTTCACTCCCAGCATGGATCATTCCACTGATTATATAGCCTTGAAGATTAATTCATTTAATCTGGGGGTGGAATAAAACAAATACCTGAAATGGCTGGAGTGTTTAAACAGAAGTTTGGGAATAACATCTTGCTAGTAATCAAATTATCACAACGTAATACACATTCCACACAATAGTCTGTGAAAAACGTGTGGCCAGAATGACATAAATTGTAATTGGTAAGGTACAGGTAAGTACATATATCTAACAAAAGAGAAGCGAGGAATTACAAGTACAAATATGTTTTTAGTGTTTTGACCTATTTGGAGTGGATTAGTTTTACCTGGAGAGGTTATGTAGTTATGTTGAGGTATGTACTATGTAAAGTAATTTGTCTGGCTGGTTCAGATGGGATAAGAAACCTGAGTAATTTCCCCATATTACCAGAGACAGTGGAGATGAAAAGAACTGACTGTTCATGTTAATGTCTAGAACACAAATGACAATAGAATTTACAGTTTTGGATGACCTATCCCTTCAACACTGATAAATAGCATCACTTTCTGTATGACCTTATTACTGAGATGACAGTTTGGATTGGAGTATTCTTACTGAAATTGGTCTGTGTTTACTGAAATACAGAAGGTATTTGCTCCTGTGTTCTTACTGTAGTACTGTAATAATTTTGTCACTCTACACTTGGGCTTTGAAGAACCAGCCAGCAGTGGCGCTGGCAGAAACTTCCCTTTTCATTTTACATGGCTAAAATTTAGATTGGACTCAAATTGTGAACCTCGACTGTAATCACTTCAGTTACATTATCTCCCCAGGTAAAACCACTAAACTAATCCCATCCAAACCTATCATTAGAAACACTTTTTCAAATCTGAAATTTCCAAATAATAATTTAATGATTATTTTCGCATCACTTTATACGTTTGCAAAATTTGTGTTATACGTGAGAGATGTATAGCTTTTAATTGAATGCTGTTATTTTGCCCATACATATTTCAATTAAGTGGAATATAGAAAGTCCGTTGTTTATGAATGTAATGGCGCAATGGCATCATATTGTATATCGGCCTTTTGCTATTAAATTTAAACTCAGTGAGGATAATTCCAAGGAAAACAAATTCAGATATAGTTTTACACAAGACATCGGACAGTAAATCAGACAGTAAATCAGATTACTATTAACCTAGATTGAGTGTGAATGGTGTGTGGAAATTAAGCATAAAGTATAACAGGAAGGAAGAGGTGCAGTTAATGATATACACATTCATATTTTATATTACCTTAAAAAAAGTGAACACAGTAAGCAAAAGAAGAAAGACTGTGAGCCAGCTGGAAATGATAGACGCTGGGTATTTGTCTCTCCAGCTGAGCACCACACTTTCCTGCTTGAGACTGGGTTTTTCCATAATGTTCCAAGCAAAGCAATATGTGTGATTGCTAATGATCCTGGGGGATTAGGTATTTGAGGTTTGGTGCTGGCTGGAGTCAGGAGAGGGCTGTGACCTGAAAAGGGAAAAGAACTGTAAGACGTAGCAGGACTTTGGCTCATGAAATTCAATAAGAATGTATTGATAAAGGAAAGGAGGGAAAGGGCCTTTATGAACCATTTCAATGAATGATAGCAGAAAAATAATGACCATTCCCCAACAGACTACCGATTATTCCTTTGGAATAACTCACATTTTGGTACAGGATTTTGGGAATATCACTTTTAAAAGAAGTGAGTTGGTTCTCTAGTCATTGTGTTCCAGCTTCTGTCTGTCTCAGTGTCTTTCTCTGATGTGATCTGTCTGTCTTATTCTTTATCCTCTCTCTCCTCTACACTACATTTCTGTGGTGTGTGTTCGTGTTCACCTCCTTCTGAGGTGAGTCTCACTACATGCCATCTTAAAGTCTTTCCTGCTCATACTTTCTCCCTGATATTGGTCAAGTTCTCCTACATAACAGGGTTAATACCTCTGTGAGAACTGTCTTTGTGAGTAATACATTAATATTTTTCCCTTAACAAGCTTAATTGACCCTGTTAATGCATTCAGTTCTTTCCCTCATGTCTTTCTTTGTACCTGAGTATGAGAAGCATTAATCCTTTCCCTCTGTTTCCCTAACTCTCTGTGCTGCAGTTCGAGTAGCAGTATATTGTGTTGTTCTGCTCTGTGATAACTCCTCTTTCTCTCTTTTTCTGTCTCTCCCTCTCTCTGCAGTTTGCCAATATTATTGTCTTTATTGTCTTACAGTTTTGCCAACAAAGCATCAATAAATTTTACAGTCATAAAAATAATAAAATGTGCTTGCATTTGTTTCCACAAGACATCAATTAAGACAAGGTCAGAATAAACAGGAATAATCAAATGGTATCTTGTCTCTGACATGACATGTCCTGGCATTTCATGCCTCTCTGCTGTTGCTATTTTGATAATTTTTGTGATGCGTCAACTGACTATCACTTCACTGTGACTGAAAAAAACATCTCCAGAGGTCAGAGTTGAAAGTATGGCGAGATCAGTGGGTCAGAGTGATGCTGACATCTCTTTCCAAGCTACAGTTTGCTGTATGAAAAGAGACAGTTGGAGTTACAGGTGTGTTTTCCACTGCTGACTGAATTACTGAGCTACATATATAGATGTATGTATCTATATATGACGAAATTTATTCAGATCAATCAGTTTAAGAGAATGTAAAAGATTATGGTATTTTCTTAATACTAGAAATTTATTTCCCCTCAGTTTTTTGATTCTGAATTTTTGAAAGGACTTTGTTGCTGGCTAAACATGGTTGGTTTTGAGTCAACTGTTTAGCTGTGTATTAATTATATGTAATTATGTCAACTGAAATCAAAATATCAGCATATTCACTATGAGAGGAAATAAATAATCCATTTTAATAAATTCTGCATGCAAAATATAAAATGAAAGGAAACGTCATCGCAGGAGTCTCACAGTTGCTGCCAAGGAGCAGTTTCTTATTGGCAGCCATTAGAGGTTCATTTAACTTTGTTATCCATGTGCAATTTTGGGGGAGACGAGATGGTGAGTGATTCTCTGTGTTCCTCTGAAGACTCGCTGTGCCATGCTGCCTGTGTGGAAGTGGACTCAGATACCGAAGCTGTGGCTGGACATGGCTTCAAGCTGGGCTGCATCTCATGTAAGATGAGGGGGGAAGTTTCTGCCAGTGCTACTGTTGATTGGTTCTTCAAGGCCCAAGGGGAGAGTGACTTTGTTCAGGTCAGTATACAGTGTGTCTAACTATTTACTAATTAAGTTTCCTAATTACAGAAGAAATGTTGATGGTAACACACAGTGCTTGAACTGGGGAAAAACAGATGCTGGTAATCCCCTTGTCATTCAGCAGCAGGTATTGGTACTCTACTTGTTATTCAGTACCAGGTGCGAGTACTCCCCTTGTACTGCGTATAGGTGAGTACTAGCCCACTTCAAGCACTGCTAATACATTCTTTCTATTGAGGGAGTGTCAGCAGTACCTGCATAAAGGGATTGACCGTACATGGATGAAGGTGTCCATCACAAAATGTTTTGATTGAGAGCAAAAAACATAGATGCTATGCTCTATGCCAGTGGTAAAAATAAAAAATAAAAAATTGGCATGATGTTGACCTCTGCCTGCTGCTTCCCCAAAGTGAGTTTCTCAATTTGTAAGTGTAGCTAATGAAAAGGGGCCTCTCAAAAAACATGTCAGACAGTGATATGGTGATTTGCATTAAGAATTGCATTAGAATTTTAACTTTAAGAATAAAGCTACCAACTTATGAAATATTTTGAAAATATTCTGTACCTGCCAAATATCTTTAATGATTACAACAGATGCTCTAGAATGTGTATAACCCTAAATTAACAAATTAAAACAAGTTACAAAAGTATTTGAAATTTAATTAACCTATTTCTGGGCACAGCATATTGTTTGTCATTCCCAAGTGATTTTTAACATTAAGTGTACTGGGGACTTTTGGGTAGCTGGCAGTGCTGGTGGACCCTGTACAAATTACCTGGTGTATCACACACATACACACAAGTTGGTCATCCTATCTAAATGGGGACCGTCCATTCATTTCTATGGGAAAAACCATAATCCCAATCATGACACCCTTAACTTCTACCCATCCCTAACCTTAACCATAAGTAACCAACCCAAGTACAAGACTTTTGGCATTTTTACTTTTTTGATTGCATTCACAGATTTTTATAAAACTGAGGTTATCTAAATGGGGACCTCAAAACATATCCCCAAAAGTATGGAAATTTCAGGTTTTACTACACTTCGGGGACAATTTGGTCCTCAAATTTAATCTATGCAAACCCACACACACACGATATATATGCCCACCCTCAGATTTTTTTTTTTTTTTTTTTAGAAATCTGAGGGTGGGCCCTAACTTACATACACATATATACACACAGCCGTGGAAAATTAAGAATTAAAAGACCACTCTATATTTTTCAACATATCTACATTGTTACACTGAGCATCACACAAGTATAAGATGAGGCAGGAAACACTGGGAACAACCAGAAACCAGCCAGGTAAAGGGTGGAAGCAGCATTCTAATGCCAGAAATGACCATTAACAGTTTCTCATGAACCCTAAGATGACATCAAGAGACCTTCAAAAGGAATGGAAAATATTAAGTGCAGGTGTGAAGTGCACTGCTAGGTGAGTTAGTTTCAGGCTTCTAGAAGAAGGACCATAAACCATGGAAGAAGCCCCTCATTAATAAGAAACAGAGAAAAACCAGGCTGCAGTTTGCAAGAAAAGAACACATTCACAGACGCACACCCATAACTTGTGAAATGAGTGAAACAAAAATTGTGCTGTGATCTCTTTCTGCGGCTGTGTGTGTCTATATATATAAATATATAGTTCCCCATCACAATCTTGGCAGTTGTTATAAATAGCATGCCGTCTTGTGGGATTCAAGGCTATTTATCCACCAAATATGTAATTACGAATATATTACAGCTCCATTTTGGTAATTCAAAATGGTATTCATTTGGTATTACGCATACACATTAGACACATTCAACAGAGTAAAGTTTTTGGCGATTTCTGAATGGCAGATAACCACTAAGGATCTCTGGTTAATAGGATGCCTGGTTAATAAATTATCTCAGTATTTGTGATCATTCTCCTTTCAGAGTTTGCTTATGTGCTTATGCCTTTTCTCAGATATATAGCTATGAGGATGAGACTGCTACAATCATGGATGAACGCTTTGATCACCGACTTTACTGGAATGGCAGCAAGAAGACAACTGACCTGCAAGATGGTTCCATTTTTATACTCAATGTCACCTTCAATGACACAGGCATCTACCGATGTTTCTTTGAACGTATCCTCACATACAACGACTACGAATTTCACACTAATGCTACCAAATTCATCCACATCAACGTAGTGGCCAAGGGTGAGCCTCATGGACAAGGAAAAGTACAGCAACTGTTGAGAGAGCATTCATTTTAATATCTAACATTTATAAATGGATCAGCAAGTGATGTAAATAACCAGATGTTGTGGGACAATGATGATGACGACAATGATTGCACGGGTATATGTGATATTGTCAGAGGACCGCTTTATTGATTCACTGCTGTTATGCTAAAATAATATAATCCATTGCCACTTCAACGATCAATAATTGAAAATGCATATTTATATTATAATTAAATGTATATTGCTCAGTTGTATGGCAGAGCCTATTTGATTTTCTATACTGAAACAAGTAATATTTACAGAGGTGGATAGTTCTGGTCCAGAAAATAAAAATCCAGATCAAGATTTTGTTTCATCTAATCAGCTGAGTACTCTGTAACTGTCACTCTTAATGTTTAACTGGTTGGTTAAAACAAAATTGTTGGATATTTACTTTCTGAACCTGACCAAACCACATTTAAATATTTAAGAGTTAAAAAATACTACATTTTTCTGTCTCACTCTAAAACAGGTGGCAAGAATAAGGTAAGATGCAATGTTTAGGGCAATTCTGGCTGCTACATTTTAAACAATATTACATATGAATTGCTGCTGTTTTTCTTTCCCTTGTTCCTACCTCCAGCCACCAGAGGGATGGCGTCCATTTTATCAGAGGTGATGATGTATGTGTCTATTATTGGACTACAGCTGTGGTTGGTGGTGGAGATGGTCTACTGCTACCGGAAGATAGCAGCAGCTGGTGAGGAGGCACTTCGAGAGAGCGCGTGAGTACATCCCACACGGTTCTCCATTTTCTTATTCTTAAACAGACAAAAACCTCATAATTAACTCCTTCTCCAATGTCTCTCGGTTACCATGACATCAATAGTGTCATCAGTCATCTTCAGATTCTGCAGTCAGCTCCATATGCCTAAAGGGTGATTTGTACTTCTGCACAGAATCTATGCTTAGAGAGTTTCATAGCCATGTAGGCTGCAAAGTAGCCTATGCCAGTAGTCCCCAAGCACCGGGCCGCGGACCGGTACCGGTCCGCATAGAAAAAAATATTTACATATATGTTTTATCGACGATCAGAGTCTGAGTGATGTTTTTTTTTTTTTTTGAAGAATATAAAAAAATTTGGGGATTCTCTCCCAATTAATTCAACGTAATGGTGAGTTTTATTCTTATGCGCTTTATATTTGTTTTTATGCCAGTCGTATCATTTTTTTTCGTCGTATTTACCCCCCACACTTTAAAGGTTGGTCCGTGAAAATATTGTCGGACATGTAACCGGTCCGTGGCACAAAAAAGGTTGGGGACCGCTGGCCTATGCCATAGCATGATGATTGTAGTTACATTTCTGTGGAGGTGCACATCATTCTACGGTGTGGAGTACACAGATACATGACAGCCTACAGCATAGATTCTACACAGATGTATAATTTAGCCTTTTAGGGCTACCATTTTGCCTGCCATACTTTTGCTCTTGCTCAGTGCTAACCTCTGCCTTTCTGCTTTTCCTCTTCAGGGCTGAATATCTAGCTATAGCTTCAGAGAGTAAAGATAACTGTGCTGGAGTGCAGGTGGCAGAATAGCACAGGTAACATGCGTAGCTTTTTCTTTTCCTTATCTATGCTACCTTGCTCTGGAAACATCCCAGGATACAATACAGAGTACTTTGCTAACGTTTTATTTTTGTAATCTGTGATCAACAACATTGATGTGTTGTTACATAAAGCATTAACAACAAGTTAAGTCCTTGAAATCTGTCCATTACATTTTCAGTTTTACACCAACAAAAAAAATCTATGACAAACCTGTATGTACATTAGGACTATTTTAATGTGAAGAAAATTGAAGACTTAATTTTTTTGTATTTTAGTATTAAATATGGTGTGCGTGGTGGGTGTTATATGAATGTATGAAAAAGTAACTAGAACAGACTGATTCTTAAACCAAAATAATGGGCATATTGATATGTACATAAATATGTACAATCCTAAAGATCATTAAGGGAGTATCATTGTAAAACTGCTGAAATGACTGTGCATGTAGTCTAGAGGCAATGGGCTTTAAATATCATATTAATCTCTATAAAGCAATGCATGTGATTAAGGTACCGATAAGGATACTAACGTATGTAAAGTCTTTGTTGACAAAAATGTATTTTTTTCCTGCATTATTAATTAGAAATGTGATAGAAATTTCTCAGAACCTTCTAAAAACTTCCCAGATTGAATTGTGTTAGCAGATGGCATGTAAAAATGCTGAAACTACGTTGATTGTTATAGTTTTGTATACCTCTATTGTTCAGAACTCCCAGAAGAAAAAAGGTTCTACCTCAGTACAGCTTCTATAATACCTATGGAACTATGTTACAAAGTATTTATTTATTAAACTGTACAAAACCAACACTGCATATGCATACACTATATGTAAATTTGTACATCACATATTTTAATTTCTACCACCAGTGCAATTAAAATATATTAAATACAGTTTAAGGTGCATGTATTTTGAGACTGAAGTCTATTAAAAATCATTTATAATTAGCAAAATATATAGAACTTCACTAGGCATTTTACCAACATTGTCACCAGTTCATGAAACTGCAAATTCTTTTCTTCATGGAATTCAGATACCTTGCAACTGACAAATTTATTTTGAAACCCAAGCAGTTAAGTGTATGCCTCATTTAAATATAGATGAAAGGAACTATTGATTCAATGCATTTACATGCTTTAAGTGTGATGTTATCTCTAATACTACAACCCAATAAACACCATCAGGATTCACAAATGATTTTACACAGTACATTAATGTTCAGTTTAACCATGATAAAGCACGTCATATAGTAAAAATCTAATACTGACAGTAGAAATTTAACACGTGAATGCAATACCATAAAATGTTGTGTACTCAAGTCTTTATAAATAAAGAAATACAAGTATTGTACATGAATGATTGTGATTTTATTTGTTAACCATAACAAAAAAACCTGACAAATGGACAAACTATATATGTTTTGATTAGTATATAATAACAGAAAAAGTATTTGGTTTTAGAAGACATTTCTTAACTTCTGCTTTTGAACTTACTGGCACCTGAGAAAAACACTACTGTTAATATTACTCTTATAATGCCACTGTCCTTGAGGTGTATGAACAAGTTTCCGTGCAATGGGTTTTCAAACAATTGCAAACTAGTACAAATGAATCATTCGACAATTGGTATATCAAGAATAAGAGCAAGAACATTTAAAGTGATCAGTCAATTCTCCCATGCACTTATGTCTGGGGTTTATGCATGTTTAGATTAGATATACAATTTGGGGGGAGAAATACCAAAATATGGGCATGTCACATGTACATGTCCCTTACGTGCATTCTGCCACTAACTGAAGGGCTTTTAATTGCATTTTTGTTGCATTTTCAAGGTAATGGCAATTGTTCTGCACAAAATTCAGTGTTTCATTGTAAGACTTTTTTTGTTGAAAGATAAGGATGAGCATGAGAATAGTAAGCTACTGATATGCTCTCATTTTCAGAATAAAAGGGTTTTTTGACAAGTGCTTGATGGGAAAAAAAGATCCCAGAATGATTAGGTGATGCAGGTTGTTGTATTTTCCCACTCCAGTTAGCATTTATGTACATTATTCATACTGGTACACAGTATGAATACAGTGTTAAGGCATGCTCAAGGTTTTAGATGAGTGCTCTAGTTTAGCCATGTCCTTGAGATCATACGTATAAGAAATAGGCATGCTATTAAAACAATATGCTTGTATGAACAATGCCGCTACTCCTCGACTTATGATGGGGTTGCAGTCCAGTGAATCCATCATAATGTGAAAATACCATACAGTGTATCGCTAGCCCAGGATCAGGGCAAAATTCAATGTTTGATGACTACTGAATGTACATCAATATCACACCATTGTAAAGTTAGGGGCATATGACGTTATTTTTAATGTATTTAAGATATTTATGCATTGCAACACCAAAATGTCAAAGAGAGGGAGGGAGATTCATGTGAGGATGACTTCAGCTGAACATTTGTTTTCACTCTTCAGACTCCTGTGTGGCCCTTCATCGCAAATGCACCACAATGAAACATCACCCCAGAAATGACAAAAAAGCTGCACAGTAGAAGTTATTTATACTTATTCCTTATGAAACAATTAAATATGCAATTCAATCATACAGTAAATACATCCAAGCGACGTCCACAATACATCATTTCATCACTTCCTGAGAGCCATGCACAGCAAGGCCCTGACACTTTTGCAACAGATGCACCAGAGGGCAAGAGATAGTGCCATGGAGGGAAAAAGAGAGAGCTGATATCCATCCATCCATTTTCTGAAACTGCTTGTCCTATTCAGGGTTATTGGAGAGTCCGGAGCTTATCCCAGAGGCTACAGGCACAATCCAGGGTGGGGTGGGAGATGGACATAATACTGCAAAATTTCTGGTTCTTCCTTTGGGCCAAGACCCCTAAAAAAGTCCTAATTAGTTCCATAATCCAGTTACATAAACAAATTTTTAGACTAAGGGATTTGTATCCAAGAACTAATAGAGGAAAAAAAAAGCATGCAAATCAAAGATCTTACATATCCTATCAACAAAATATTTATACATATAGTAAAAATACATGAAGACAATGAAAATGAACAGATACGGTTTAAGATAAGAACCATTATAAAACTAACTAGTGTTGTTCAAATACACTTGCTTCTCTCTTGCAGCACAAGTATTTTCTTTTTCATTTCAAACTGTTATCATTGCTGTTACAATAAACATTAAGTTCAAATTATTTCACCCTTTCTTGGTCCATGATTAGAGGAGACAAAATTACTTTTTAAATAAGTAATAAATACTGTGACTGTAACGTACATCAGTTCACCATATTCACCATTTCAGAATCCATGAAATGATCATTTTAGACTGAATGCACAGAAAAACGAGGAGTGGTTTCATCTTTAACGCAGAAATGTTCACTTGAGCATAGACTGACAATTGAATATTAGCAGGGCAAGACACAGGTTTCACTGCAATAATGCGGCAGGAGGTTGCCAAGTGCGCATATGTTGTGTTGGTGTCTTATACACATCTCATGTCCTTGCTTGAGAAACAGCACCTTCTTTAAGATGCTCACAAACTGGTGTGAAAACCTACCATATGTCACTTTTAAGCATAGCCAATCAGATGGTGATAAATCATGTTTTATGCTGGAGCACAATGAACCAGGAATTTAGGCCCTGGGCCAGAGGTGCTGTGGGTAAACATGGGGTCATTGTTGGCTTGCCTGAACATCCTGTGCTCCTGTTACTATTGCACTGCTTTTTTGTAAGAATGGGTTTCCCAGGACTCTTCCCATGGAGAATCACTACTCACACGCAGCAAAATGGGGAGTCTTCGATGTGCAGTTTGCAGCAGACAGGCTTGCTGCTGAGAGGATTAGTCTGTGGGTGGCTCTGAGGGGGAGGGCTGTCCTACTTCAGGAGTGACAATTCCTCTCTGCAGCTTCTCCAGAGAGTGTTTCATCTGCAGATGTACAAGGAAAAATATCAGTCTCCCAAGCATGGCAAACATTGTTTTCTGATAAAAGATATTACTTCAGAAATTGTTTTGACATTGAATAAAAAATGGAGCTAATGGAGACTTATATGCGGCATATTGCTTCAACGTGTGGCATTGCTCACTCAGATACGATTTAATTTGTTTGGCTGGTTTAAAACTAACAAAGCATATTTTGATTTCTTCTGTTCTACTATCAATCATAATTACTGATCTGGAGCACTGCATACAAGAGTTATAGGCTATTCAAATTTGTGTGGATATTTGTAGATCTCTCATATTTCTTGTTTTGCTGTTTTCTTAGCATATCGTTGTGGTGTATAATCTGCACTGGTAGTTTTTGCACCAACAAGCAAAACTACAGCAAAGAATTTGATCTGGTCTATGAAACCTCTTCTTCATCCTTTCACTCTCCCACAACATTAACGATACAATTGTGATGCGGGAGTTATTCTACACAAGTCATACTTATTTTTGAATGATTTGAGAGGTTGAAATTTACATTAATAAACCTTACTGCATAGTGACTAAGGACATTAATTCAAGTGCTATTCGAGAATTTAACCACATAAATGTGTGAAACAGTTTAGTGTAAAAGATTTAGTTAAGCAATTAAATCCAAAATATACTGCTCAAAAAATTAAAGGAACACTTTGAAAAAACATCAGATCTCAATGGGAAGAAAAAAAAACGTATAGCTGTCTAGCCTGTAGAGATCCGCACTCTCTCCATGCATCCCCAGACCATCACTGGCCCACCACCAAACCGGTCAGGCAGAACAATGTTACAGGCAGCATAATGTTTTCCATTGCTTCTCCAGATCCTTTCACATCTGTCACGTGTTCAGGGTGAACCTGCTGTCATCTGTGAAAATCGAAGGGTGCCAGTGGCAGATCTGCCAATTCTGGCATTCTATGGTAAATGGCAACCGAGCTCCACAATGCTGAGCATTGAGCACAGGACCCGCTAGAGGCCCCTTAGGCCATCCTCATGAAGTCTGTTTGCTCAGAGACAGCCATACCAGTGGCCGGCTGGACGTCATTTCGTAGGGCTCTGGCAGGGCACATCCTATTCGTGCTTGCATGAAGCAAATGATACCAGTCCTCTGATGGGTTAAGGACCTTCTATGGCCCTGTCCAGCTCTCCTAGAGTAACTGGCTGTCTCCTAAACCCTCCTCCATGACTGTGCTGGGAGACACAGTAAACCTTCTGGCAATGGCACGTATTGATGTGCCATCCTGGAGGAGTTCGACTACCTGTGCAACCTCTGTAGGGTCCAGGTATCACCTCTATGTCAATGACTGTAGCCAAATGCGAAACTAGTGAAAAAACAGAAAAGACTAGGAGGGAAAAATGTCAGTGGCCTCTATCTGTTAAACCATTCCTGTTTTGGGGGTCGTCTCATTGTTCTCCCCTCTAGTGCACCTGTTAATTTCATTAACAGCAAAGCAGCTGAAACTGATTAACAACTCCCTCTGCTTCTTAACTAACCAGATCAATATCCCAAAAGTTAAACAGATTTGATGTTATACTCTGATTAAAAAGTGTACCTTTTATTTTCTGAGCAGTGTACATCTGTAAATCATAGTACCCTATCATATGTCATGGTGTAAGAGAAGAGTTTGTATTACAGTTTTTATTACTGAAAAATTCAATTATTTACAAGACGTCACATTTCAGTGGGTTTGCACATTCAAGGAATACTCACCAAAACATAACCCATAATACAACACTCACCCCAAACAATAAAATATTAGCGCTTTTCCATTCCATACAGGAACTGACTTGCCATACTGCAAAGAGAGACTAGATACAACATGGTTTCAGCTCTCTCTGGTTTTCCATTGCAGAAGGGTCGGCTCGGTAAGGATGTTACAGAGTTTGTAGAGTGACAGTGATGTGAAACTGAAGAAACATTTATTTACTGTTCACATGGTGTATCATAAGAACATAAGAAGTATACAAACGAGAGGAGGCCATTCGGCCCATCAAGCTCGCTTGGGGAGAACTTAACTAAT
>JABFEA020006938.1:0-22854 GCA_019775915.2 Cyphomyrus plagiostoma | reverse complement strand
CCAGTTGCTCCTCAAGGTCGCGAACCTTGACCATGAGTGAGTCCACTAGCTTACATCGCTCGCAGATGAAGTCCGACCGGACACTAATGTCCAGAAGGGCAAACATCTTGCAAACGCAACACTGAGCCGACCCCATACACCCAGCCCAGTAAATTTATATAGTGTATTTAACTTAAAGATTAATTAGCGTAACGTTAATGCAATACCGTGCCGAATATACTAAAATAAGTTATTACTTGCGTTAAAACGGAACTTAATTATTATTTTATTTAAAGCCGATAAATTTACTACTACTTATCAAAGGAACTTCTGCCTGAACCAAGTATGAACTAAAAACAAAGGGAAATCGAAGTCGCTCTTGGGAGGTCGAAAAATCACAAAAACCCCCTCACAGCAGGCTACTGCCAAAGTGGGAAAAGGTGGAAAATGTCCTCCCGGCCCCGACTGGCGACCGAGCAAAGCTCAGGAGCAACTGTCCTTTTCCGCTGCTGGTTAATGTTAGCGACGTTAGATATTATTTGTTATTATCGCCCCGCAGGTGTTTGTTACGGAGTTAAATGTGGAGAGAAAACGCCGCTCATGCGACACCCGCAGCTCACTGTCGGTAACAATCGTGCTGTTAATTAAACAGGCAGGACAGACAGACACTCACGCCGTGGGAGAAGAACAATAAATAAAAATAAAACAGCCACCCACGTAAACAGTTAAAGCACACAAACACTCCAAAAACAATCCCAAAACAATCGCTGCAGCTCAACACTACTCTCTCGCAGCAATCCCATGTTTTTGGACTGTGGGGGAAACCAGAGTACCTGGAGCAAACCCCATGAAGACACAGGGAAAACAATCTCCACACACAAGAAACCCTGATAGAGACTTGACCTCAGGGCCTAGTGTTGTGAGCCAACAATATTAACCACTGCACCACCATGTGACCCCCTGAGACAAACACGCATGTTCTTAATGATTACTTGGTTAATTTATGTATTTCTGCTGTATCGTGTAGCCCATATCTAATCAGTGCCCTTCTGATCATAAATACCAACTTCAGCCTAAGTGAGGTTTTTGCAAATCCCTCTTAAGTTTCTTTGTGAAATCTTGGACAATATTATACCATAGTATGAAATACTATTGGCTGGCCATTCCTGGGAAAATGTACTATATTCCAAATGTTCTCTAGAGAAATGTTGGCACTAACTCTTGTGGAAATGCCTTCATAACCCACAGGCAACACCCCCCCCCCCAGCTAGATAGTTGGTCCTGCCCAATTAGAACCTGTGATCTGATGACTCTGGTGTCAAGGGATTTATATTGCACAGTGCTCACTCAGACCAGCTGAATGCTTGTCATTTTTTAAATAGCATAGCACATTCTCATTCCCTCTTCTTGGAGGGCTCATCTCACACAGGAAACCTGTTAAAGTGACATACTTAAAGAGCATATGACAAGCCTAATAAATCCAATAGCTAGAAAGTATGCCACATATGAGACAGCAGACTTCCTTCACAGAAACAAAAGATTAACCCACATGAAAAACTGTTAATGTAGTGCATTGGGGGGAAAAAACCATGTTATTCAAAATGTAGGATGTGCTGGTTTTCAGACCCATTAATGGAACACCATCCACTTCCATTAAGTTGCTCAACATAACCTACATTTTGTCTCACCCTCTTCAGTAAGCACACCAAAGCCACCTGCAGATCCCTCCATTACACAGAAATAAATTTAACTCTAGTTACATCCCCTGCACATTTTCCTGCACATTTTCCTCGGTGACGGAAACAGCTACCCCTCTACATCCCACCATCAGAGTCCATCTCAACCTTGAAGCAAAATCTGAAAACTAGCACATTAAATCCCTGACCTGCTGTCTATAGCTCCTCTATTCTGCCAGAGTTGATTAATCTCAAACTTAAAGTATTAAAAAGTGTTTCAGATTACTAGATGACCTCACTACCTCTTTCAATATTTAGAAGCATTTTAATAACTTCCCAAGATTAATAAATACTTCTCAAAATTTGTTATTTGCAGTGATAAAACACAACTAACCACATACCGGTTTAACAAATTATAGCTGAAACAGAATTTCACTGGAGAACCAGGAAACTGCATATGAAAGGAATGAAATCAGAAAACTTATGGGGACTTAAGGGATGCCAGTGTACCATCATTACAGGAAAAATCAGCCAGTGTTTATCCAAACAGATGCATGGAAACTGTTACAAAAATAAACAGGTTGGAAGAGCAAAGATGATGCAGAATTATACATTCATTGTGCACTTTATTAGGAACACTATACTAATACAGGGTGAGGTCATCAGGGCATGGATTGCAAAAGATGCTGGTAACATTCCTTTGGGATTTTGGTCTATGCTGACATGATTGCATCACACAGTTTCTGCAGATCTGTCAGCTGCACATCCATGCTGCTAATCTCATGTTCTATTGGATTCAGATGTGGTGACTGGCAAGGCCACCGTAGAACACTGAAATCATTGCCATAAAACCATGAAACCTTATTCATAAAACCAGTTTGAGATGACCTTTGTTTTGTGACGTGGTGCATTATCATGCTGAAGGTACTCCTGAGAGGATGGAACCATTGTGGCCACGGAGGGATGCACATGGTTAACAGCAATACTCACAATGGCTGGGACAGTCCAGCTTTGATTGACTGATATCAACAGACCCAAAGTGTGCCACGGTAACATCCTCCATACTATTCCACCACCACCAGCCTGGGTTACTGACACAAGGCAGGTTGAATCCATGGATCCATGCTGGTGACGGCAAACTGTGACTCTACCATCGGTCTTCACCTGTCCAATGCTGGTGAGCCTGTGGCTACTCAGCTTTCTGTGTTTGGCTGAAAGGAGTGGAACCTGACAGGGATGCTTTTGTGTTCATCACAGTTGTACAGGCTGGTTATCTGAGTTACCTTGGCCTTTCTGTCAGCTTGAATGGCCTGGCTATTTTCTGACCTCTCTCAGCAACAAGATGTTTATTTTATACCCATTTTGCAGTTTGATGTAAACATTAACTGCAGCTCCTGACCTGCATTTGCATGATGTTATGCCTTATGCTGTTTCCATAGGATTGGTCGATCATAGCACGATTGAGCAGGTGTTCCTAATAGTGTATACTTCCAGCAGCCAGTCTACCGTATGTGCAAGAGCAACATGTACAGTATCTTTAACTTAAGAGTGTGATAATTAGTCAATGCAGCTAATGATAAACTGACAAAATAGCTAGCTCATAGAAAATACTTTCTAGATTGTACAATAACAATTACAGATTCGTGAGATTAGCACCATCACTGACTGCTGGAGCAAGATCAGCAGTACTTTTATAATAACTAATGAACTAATAACCAACATAAGGTTATTAGTGATCGAAAAACCGCAAAAACAGGACTTCACTTAGACATATACGTACTACACTCACCACACTAAAAACTGCTTCCACGTCCTCCAGTCCAGCAGCTTTGGCACAGAGTAAACACTAAAACTATTATGATTTTTTACATGTTTGATCCCAGAACATCTCTCCATAATACAACGCTTGACACTACCGACATAATACAAATTACAAGAAAACAATCAATCTATTTAAATTACCATATTGGACAATTTCTTGAATCCCACTGTTGCAATTCATGACATACACACAAGCACACATCAAACCCTATTCACACACAGTGAAATGTAAATCTATTTTCTATTGTTATTAAATTTAGTTGCTAAATTGTCTTTTATGTACTTCAGTCATTTCGTATTTATCTTTAATTAAAAAAGCTGAAGCAATGTAGAAAGCAATAAACTATTTTTAAACTGCACCCTGAACTAACCCTGTTATCCAAAGTCACAGGATATTAAGTCTGTAATCATAATAGAAATCTTTTATTCATATAGTGCTTTTCTAATATTTAAGGATGCTTTACAAAATCATAACAAAAGGAAAAATGTCACATAACAGCATACAAGTATATAAATGAGCAAAAATACATGCAGGAGTTTACAGAGAGTAAAGAATGACAAGATAAAACAAAAGTTAATGGGGGGGGGCAGGGGCATGTGAAATTAGCAACTTGAGAGAGAGGAAGCACTGGCGTGATTTTGGCTTCATGGTTGAGACTTCAGGGTTTAAATAGACCAAGTGTCCCAGTCACTGTGAAGAAGTTGCAGACTGTAGGAGCATCACACTGGGAATGAAAGACAAGTCTGTGGATATGAACAGAATCTAAACCAGAGTTTGTGAGAACAGCAGTTATTTAAATCCAATGGAACAATGTCAGAGGCGGGCGATATGGTTAACTGGGTGAGGAACTGGGGGTGAAACAAGTTTTAGAGGCGTCCTGTAGGCAGAGGCTGACAGACACGATGGGTAAGGAGATGGGGGGCGTAAGGAGGACACTGGTAGCTCAGTGTTAACTAAAAAAAAAATGAAAAGAAATTGCATAATTGATCAGAGGTAGCATTTACAAGGGACAGGAGTCTACAGCTGACATTATCTTGAAGGACAGTGGGATGAGAAGGCAGCATTCAAGGCAGTTCTGTTGCCTTGGAAACCTGCAGTGAAGATCTAAGGCCTTATTATAATCAAACATCTGCAAGCAGCTGGTGTGTGAAACTAAAGAATCATTTTTCTACCAAAAATAAGTACATAATGGAAAGCAATACTCAAAGCTAGCCCTTTATTAGAATATTTGGCCCTTAATAATCGTGACTAATAATGAGCCCCCTGCTTTGGCACTGCGGAAATAACATTTCCACAATATATTACAAAGAAAACCCCATATACAACATTAAAAACATTTTAAAATCTAAATAGGTTCATGGTGAATTATTGCTTTTTGATAGTGGTTCCTTGAAGAACATTAATCAAGAGAGAACATTCATTTAAAAAGTGCATTTTACAGAAGGCACTGCGGCAAAGGCCATACGGTGACTGGAACCCCAGGTGCGAATGAATTGTTTTGTCAGACGCTCCATTATTCCATGGTGCTTAAAACGCCAGTCAGGTCCCCGTGTCACTAGCATGTTATTAGTATCATCTTAAACATCAGGCCCGCTCTGGAGCCGCCCTCCAGCACTGTGACAGGCTACCCCTGCAGATTTGAGATTTGTTCTTAACATTATTAATATAATTATGTAACCCACAGTGTTGAAGGGCAGGTTCTCTCTCAAAATAGTATTTGACTTTGACATTGCTATGCATAAATCATATTGCACTCATTCAGAAACACAACAATAATATTACTTCTGCTAACATGGCACCATTGCCTCAAACCACAGCAATACGAGTGTCTTTCATTTCAATGTATTAGCGGAGTCCGTGTGCTGCTGATCATCCATCCACCCGTTTTCTGTAACCGCTTGTCCTGTTCAGAGGTGCGGGGGGTCTGGAGCCTATCCTGGAGGCTATGGATGCAAGGTATGTAAGAATCTGGGATGGGGCGCAAACCCATCACAGGGCACACTAACACACACCAGTCACTCACACATGCATACCTATGGGCAATCTGGTATCTCCAATTAATCTCTGCATTTTTTTGGACTGAGGGGGGAAACCCCACAACGACAAAGGGAGAACATGCAAACAACACACACAGAGCCATGGTGGAGACTCAAGCCCTGGTCCGAGAGGTGTGAGGGAACAGTGTTGAGCACTGCGTCTCCATGTCGCCCTGCTGCTGACGATGTTCTGTGTTTACCTGCATATGTGCTGAATCTCTGGCGCATGGGAGGTTTAATGTAAACAATAACTATTAGTGATATGAACTAAAAAAAAAAAAAAAAAAAAAAATCACACAGACATTGATTTAAATGACAAACAAAAACCCTTAGGTGCCACGCACCCTGCTTAAAAGGTGTGGGGAACAGCTGTGGTCCCTAACTAAAAGGCTGTGGCCCGGTGTTTGCCTGGTATGGAGTCCAATCTGAGGATTCTGAGTGACTGTCTGAGATTGCTCATGCAGCTGTAACTGCCTGTATACATCTACATCCATTATCTGCTTGCTCCCCACAGATGGGGCTGCACACCATATGCCAACAGTCATGTTCACATTGAAACCTACATATAATACATATTATTAAAGCAGTCAGATAGTTCTTGACATATAGTTGTGGCAGAACAGTCACATTTCAAAACCTGCAATCCAGCAAGATGTACAAAAATGTGTGCGCAACATATGTTTCAAAGTCGTACTTCTGGTCACAAGATGCACAGCAGAATGTTAGATCTTTGGTGAAGCACCTGTTGTTTTTCCTCACCCTCTGCTTTGTCATCCAAGGTCACGATCCCATCTGTTTAAAATACAGAATAAGAGTCAACAGAAGAGTCATACTCCGCAAATACATGCATACACTTATACACAAATAACTTGTGCTTAGATATTTTCAGATAGGAGAAATAAACCCTGAGAATCAGAAGATATGAGAGCCAGAGATTTTTACTATATCTTGCATTATACTGCAGTTCTGTTTTGAACTTAGAACCCTTGAGGGGCCCCTGTGTTCCCCTTCACAGAGCACCTAACTTTTCATTACTGCAGAGTACCTCAAAGCGACTGTAGACTTTCTTCTCTTTGCGCATGCTCTCAATCCTCTTCAAAAGGACCTCCCTGTCCTGAGGGTTAGCCCTGTTGCACTGGACGTGACTTGTGCTCTGCCCCGCTGCCACACTTTCCGGGGCTTTGTCTGCACCATGCGCATTATCACCTTCTTTGGCATCATCCGTAATGGGGGCAGCTTGCTTAGCCAGCTCCATCCTGCTTTGGCTGTTTGCAGAGATGCGTTCTAGAATGACTTTGGTGTCATCCCGGAGGTTACTGCTATACAGAATGTTTGTGGTGGCGGCCTGGTAACGGGACTGACTGTTTCTTGAGGATGTTAAAACATGTGCACTTTGGTTGACATCCTCGCCTTTGCTCTGAGCTGTCCCAGGTACGTCAACACTGCTCTCAGGCTCTGCTTCACTGGCAAACTGCTCTGATTTTTCAGTGCCAGTTGCTACATCCTCAGTTACAGGTTTAGCATCACCTTCTCTTGCCTTCACTTTCTGAACGTGACTGTGAAGGTGGTCATGGACCTCAAAAACCTGCTTACTATCTCCAGTGAAGTGGACTGTGTCGGGAGATGAGCCAGACCCTTGACTCTTGTCTAATGCCTTACTTGGCTCACAAAAGAAAATGTTGCTGGCATTGTGATGGCATGACTTCATTAGCTGAGTTTTCTGTGCATCAGTAGCATCTCGCAAAAGCTGCTCATTGCAAGACAAAGCAGAAGAAACAGTAGATGACATGAATGCTCTCAAAGTGTCCTGTCCACCTAAAACGCTAGATTGCTGTTTGACTGCTGGCTCCTTCTTGACCACCTCAGGTATGCAGTTAAGCTCTTGCTGACTTGCATTCTTTATGTCTTGCTCCAGATGATCAAGTATCAAAGGTTCTGGGACCAGTGGAACCACAGCTTGACTCTGAGAGACTTCAGAAATTGAAACAGTATCAATTGACCCAGTTACTGAGATCTCAGGCTTAATGCCTAAACTATCTGCTGAAGCTTCAGAAGGGTCTGTAGTATTTAAAGAAGGTCTAGTGACTGACTCAGATGTGATTTTGGAGGCCTTTCGCTTAGCAGCTAATTCTTTAAAATACAGGAACCTAGTCTCTGGATCATTCATGTTCATAAACCCTTCTGTCATCTTAGCTGGTTCTTCTTGTACAATTTTATGTTTTTCCTTTGAATGTTCATGTACAGAATCCATTAATTTTATGTGTTCCTTAGAATGACCGGTAGTGCCAACCTCTACATGTGATGTTAAGGAATTATTAGTTAGTGTCTGGGTCTGATCGATATTTCTAACAGGAGGTTCTGGGTTTTTTGGCTCAAACCTATTTTCAGTTTTTGAAACGTTTCGCTTAGCAGCTAATTCTTTAAAATATTTGAACCTAGTTTCTGGATCATTCATATTTATGAATGAGGTTGTGCTTTCTGAAACTTTGTGGGAGCCTTCGGACATCTTTGTTGGTTCCTCCAGCACAGTCTTTTGTTGTTCCGTTCTAAGTTCATTTTCAGAATCCATTGGTATTTTTTGTTCCTTTGAAACACTTGTGGTGCCAGACCGTACATGTGGTGTTGAAGAATTCTTAGTTGGTATCTGGGACAGCACTGTATTTCTGACAGAAGGTTCTGCATTTTTTGTTTCAAACTTATTTTCAGTTTTTGAAACCTTTTGCCTAGCAGCTAATTCTTTAAAATATTTGAACCTAGTCTCTGGATCATTCATATTTATGAATGAGGTTGTGCTTTCTGAAACTTTGTGGGAGCCTTCGGACATCTTTGTTGGTTCCTCCAGCACAGTTTTTTGTTGTTTCATTGTATGTTCATTTGCAGAATCCATTGGTATTTTGTGTTCCTTTGAAACACTTGTGGTGCCAGACCCTACATGTGGTGTTGAGGAACACTTAGATAGTGTCTGGGACAGATCTGTATTTCTGACAGGAGGTTCTGGGTTTTTCGCTTCACACTTATTTTCAGTTTTCGAAGACTTTTGCTTAGCAGCTAATTCTTTAAAATATTTGAACCTAGCCTCCGGATCATTCATATTTATGAATGATGTTAATCCATGTAAGGGTCTGGATGTCTCCCCTGTTGCCATCTCTGTTTTTTCTTGAGGTCCAACATTGGCCTGATTGTCTTGTCCTGGATCCTTGGATATGTCCTTGTTTTCTGAAATATTAGTACAGTCTGGCTTCTCCATTAATTTAAGTGAACTTTCAGATGAGGCTTTATAAAGGTTCATTTTCTCACCAGAAGTATTAGTACTCTCATCCGTTTTATTTATTGAGGTTGAAGAGGCATTCTGTACAGTCCTCTGCTTGTGAATGCTCCAATCATAGGGCTCTCTTGGCATAAATCTCCTCTTCCCCAAAATCTCAGCAACCACAGTGGATGTTTTCAGTGGATCAGTTTCCTTTTCTTCAACAGGGTTTTCATTATGCTTCACTTCAGTAGCAGATTTCATCTCTGTGGAAAAGTGCTGTTCCAACTGGGAAGAGCTGAAGATCAAAGAAGATCGTAGTCTGGAGCTTCTCAGGACAGAAAGATTAGCCCTGTTCCGAAAAGATTCATGTCTTATTATCTCTCCAGGTTTCCTGAGCTCCACCTCATCAGCTTTATCTCCCCCAGTGATGGATGCTGACCCTGAATCTGAATCTGACACTGCTTCTGCTGCCTCTGCTGTTTTTTGAGAGTCTGGGCCGAAGTAAGGCTGGTTTTCAGATCCTTTAAGCACTGGCTTACCGAAGCGTGGGAGCAGATTTGGCCTTATTGTGGGAATCTGTGGACGGTCTCTGGCACTGAACTTGGAATGTTCAGCTTCTAGACCATACGATTCTTCCTCCGATTGATGCACTGGTTCATCAAAGGCATCGGGACCAAGGGGTTCTGGCATACCCTCATCTGTGGCATCCTCTAAAGCACTGAGGTATGAGCTGATCCTCCACTTACGCAGCCCTTGTTTAACACTGGGGTCTCGCGGCTGGTGATCCTGATTGGATTTAACAAAGAGCTGCTTATGGTCAGGTGGATGTGATTGAACAGGTGAGCTCTGGCAAGGATATGGCTGGCCAAGGCTTGGCCTCTTTGTGCTTGATTGGCCACAGTGGCCCTCAACAAGAGTTGGTTTTGGTTCATGACCGTGCCTGATCTCCCTAGATGAGTCAGAGGATACATAATCCAACACACGATTATAACTATCAGGTGCCTCCAACTCAGGCTGGTATTCATACTGCTCAGAATACTGATCTGCATAGGGATGTTCATGGGTCTGTAGCTTATTGTACATGCCATGTCCCAAACCAGAAGCTCCACCTTGGCGGTAGTGCTGCTCCCTCTGGTAGCTGTTATGGGACTCCATATCCTCTGGGTGGTATCTGATACGCTGCTTCATAATTTGCCGTGAGGAGGAATAGCTCTCCTGGTTCCCTTCTGCATAGCAATGCCTCTTGTAGGTATTCATCTCCATCTGCCTGGCGGCCATTAGGGACCGGTCATAGCCCAGAAAAGATCGCTCCATCCTCAACTGCTGAGATGAGTATTTATTACTGTAGACCTGCAGTGCCTCAGGGTCTTGGAAACCACGGAAGGGGTCCTTCCTCCTAAGAAGTGGCATATTGCGTTCCATCTCCATATGGTCCTCCAAGGGATAGCCCAGCAGTTCCGAAAAGTGGGGGCTCTCTATGTGAAGAAACTCTCTGGAGTTTCTCATTTGCATGGGATTGGGGTTCATAAACTGCCTGACACCATAGCTGCTTTTCTCAGGTACTGGTACCGGCACCAGGGAATTCTCAATGACCAGTGGCTCAGATTGAGCATAAAGAATCCGGAATTCCTCATCAAATGTGATGACCAGTTCCCCGAGAAACAGGTGTGCAATGCAGCGGTGAATCTTCTCAAACGTCCACATGAAGCTGTGACAACAGATAAGAATGGTTGGATAAGTAAATATTAAATATTTTGGTTAAATAGAGGCTGAAAGCTAGAGATTCCATAAGAAGATATTGACTATAACATGAGTACAGGACATCTTCCCCTTGTACTAGACTATAGTAACAGTACATATTATTACTGCTACTTCCTGACAGTTACTTATATTGCAAACACTGACCCATGTATACTCTACTTAAATAAATATGTAGTTATCAGCAGATGGCTAAATTTTACCTGTAGTTCCCACTCAGCACAGCTTTGCAATCCACCATCAGGAAGCGATCCATCATTTGGCCCTTGAAAGACTTTCCTGTGCAGCAGAAGTAGGTGCTTCCTGACACAGTTCTCACCCGCATTGACTGCAACACCAACACACAGGGTTAGTAGATCTTATGTCAGGGGCAAAACAAATTTTTCTGTGCCATACATATCTGAGTTTCACTCTAATATATACTTAATATATTTAAAACTTTTTCACCTTTTCATTGGTAGCAGAATATAGAATAATTCAATAAATAATTAAACTAATAAAACTGAAGAAACACGCATTTTTGGTTAATTGGTCAGCATTTGACATCACACACTTCTTACTTCCGCTTAAAGAACCGGCTCACCTGGACCATCTCTAAGTTAACCCTGCAGTTGGTGACCATGGTGGAGAAGTAGTGTGCATTCTGCTCATCCAGCAGTATGTAGACGGCCACGCGGCGCGCGGCAGCAGCCAGCAGGTCAGCGAATATGTCGACGTCTGTGAACATGTCCATCGCCACAGCGATCACCTGCAGGAAGCACATCAGCACAAACCAGCCATTTAAAATAATGATTTAATATATGTCAAGCATTAAGATTAATTCAGACAACACACTATAACAGGAATGTGACAAGGGTCTGATAGTCAAATTGTGTTCTGAGTTTACTGTTGCACAAAAAAAGTGCAGGATTATGACCTCTCTGGCTGTATTTGCAATTGTCAAATTCTTCAGAAACACTTCCTAATTATAGAGCATTTACGTTTTTATTTATTTAAAAAATGCTTTTGTCCAAGAGTGAGATGCGGATCGGAGAACATGGATACTTTGGTCAGCCACTGTCCCCAGATCAACTGGGAACAATGGTACTGTGATTTCTCCACCAGCTGTGGGGTTTGACCTTATGACCTTCTGCAGAGCTACACATTGCCCAATTCACTGATACAAACACAATTCTGCTTGAACAAACCCCATCTAATTTTGGTACATGTCAGCGCAAACAGGAGTGTATAGCCTCAATTCCAAGCTCACATGTGTGAGAACAGCCCATTTTAGACTCACCTGCTGGGCACCTCTGATGAGTCGGCGGACCTGCTCCTTGATGCTGGGCATCTCCGGATCTGAGGGGTTGACCAATGTGGTGACCTCCGTGGGGCCAATGAAGCCCTGGTTCATCGGCCAGCCCAGGTCCAGGCAAGGTGCCTCCATGTCAGAGTGGACAGGCCAGTAGGTATCGGAAGAGCCATCAGGCTCAGACTCCAAGTAGAGTAACTCAGGCTGGGAGATCTGTCGGGGTGCCTGCACTGTATTTCTAATGTGCTCCACTTCCAGTTGGGAGAGGAAGTCCACAACGCCTGCTTTCTGCAAGAAGCTGTAGTACCCCTCCAAGTCATGCTCCACCAGTGCATCGATCGCCAGCCGGTACTCCTCCCGATAGTGGGGCGGTAGGTAGTTTGGGGCAAATGGGTTGTCCTCCACCGAGGAACGCTGCGAACGGTGAGCCATCGTGATATCGGAAGCGGAAGGGGGAGGGATTCACCCCAGTGGAGATCTATCAAAACACATCAAAACACTGACTGAAAAAGCTCACAGATTTAAAACTTCACACATAAGACAAAATTTAATTTACCGTGTCATTGGTTTCAATGAACAGGCAGTTTCCCCTTTTGAGGGCATCTGGTGGAAATTGCAGTCATGATGTTGACTCCATCATCCACCCCATCTAGTGAACCCATATATTAGCTTACTAGCTGAGTGTTTAAATCACCATTAACCAACTTGAGATTCAGTATCATGAAACTGGTCAGCACAAGGCCAGCAAAATAATGGGAAAGCAATGGTACTGTGAAATTAATCAGCATAAAGCCAGCAACATTAAACACAGAAGGTAATAGGCAGCCAGTAACCAGCAACATCAAATGGTGAGGAAGACCAAAATGTGACTGGCTATATATAAACAAGCCAAAAGGAGGAGCAAACAAATAACATAAAATAAACCTGCGGCAGCTCAGAAGCATATTTTACACATATTCTGTGCTAGTGTTTCTTGTCTTATGTAAAAGGGGTAATTTTCTGACATCCATATTTGAGAACTGCAGATCATCTCACTAAAGAATCACCAATAAAATCTGACCTGTTTCTGGGAGACTTTTGTTCGTCATTGCGAAAGCCTTACTGTGTAAGAACATTATTTTAGGGGAAGTGGCCATGATTTATGGCTGCCAGTATACTGGAAATAATTGTCATCATGCACTTTATAATCAACAAGCCTCCGAATTCTAATAGTCACTTTACACCAAAACACTTCAAACAGCTGAAATACTGTACCACACATCCTGTACAAATGTTCGCATAGAAAATAAACGCTATACCATTATGTGAGAGTAAGAAAATGGTTTCAATCTACCACCCAAATATGTTTTTGCGATCAAGGCACCAGACTCCTAGTTATGAATCTGTTCAGCCTGCAAAATCTATGTTACCAAATAAAGCTTTTCCTTCCGTCTTTTGTCCAAGATCCTGTGGCTGATTAACAACAGATGGTTCATTTGCCTGTGATCTAGGGTTATAACGGTACACTTACTCATCGCCTACTGTTCGGTATATCATTTTCAGTTTGGGATGCAAAATGTAAACATTTACTGACATAGGAAGAACCTAAATTCACAAGTAGATGTTCAACACAAAAAAAAAACATTATGCTAATTCTAGCTATGAGTTAATGCTGGATACAGTCAGTGACAATCGACGGTTTAGGAACATTTTGGTTTCCCAGTGAATATTACACCAGCACTGGAGAAAAAGTAGTTGATATGACCAAGACTACTAGCTGTATTATTCTGAAGTTGATCACGTGCAAATAAGCTTCTCTTTTGTTTTGTTATTCATACATATCACGTTTATGAATGTAATGTGGATGTTGTATTAAAAATACTAATTTTAATAAAACTAACCATGAACTATGGACTTGCAGTATGCAAGGCAGGGTTATTATTGTTCATAAAATATTTCCGTAAGCTGAAATAAAATACAGTACGCAAATAAAGTATAACTAAACAAAATCTATAAATGCTACTTTTGAAACTATCTGAAATAAAACTTAAAATAAACATGAAATACTTTATATTGCTGTTTTTAAATGCTGTTTACCTAAAGTAATGATTTGCTTACCTCTGAGACTCTTGTGCAATGCAGAAATAGCCACCAGCGCCACATTGTGACATTTTGCGGCAACTCGTCCTACAACTTTCCGTCTATCCTTAAAAATAAAATCACTAAAACGTAAGCTGAAAGTAAAATATATAAAGAAAATATACATAAAATATATTTCAAATAAAAATAGAAAGTAATATAGAAACCTAAATAAAAAAAATGAAAACTACAATACCACTGATGTCAGGACATAGACATGTACATGCGCTGCAGTTACAAACGCATTTAATTTCAGTTTGCAGTGTTTTGGGAGTCTTTATAACCCTGTAGTAAGGAATCATGTGAATGCCAATGTTTTCAGATTTCCTCGGCCAACCATACTGCAATCTTCTGGTAGGCCTGTCGATATCGACATCAATAATCAGCTCATATACAAAATTAATCTGTCAACTGATTGAGCAATTGTTATATTATATTATATTATAAATACGTTGCAACTGCCATGAGGCAGAAACCAACCAACCACTGCAGGGTTCACAGTTAATTTAAATAGCATGTTTTTGGACAATGGAGGAAAACTGGAGGATGTGCAGAAAAGCCACACACACCCAGGATGAACATGCAAACTCCACATACACGAAGAGGCAGTGTGACGACAGCACCTCCCACTGCGACACTGTACCAGCCCATAGGCTTGCGCAATGTGCAATGTTAATATCCACATGGCATTTCACACACATGAAATTGTCACATCGCAAGGACCGCGATAGTCTGCTAGGTTCAAACTTTCAATAAGTTAAGCTAAAACCTTTTTACTCAGTCAAAGGAAAAAAAAGCTTTGCAATTTTAATTATGGTTTCTTTTCAACATGATCTAGTACAGGTAAAAAAAATAAACTCTAGAGTTTACTGCTGATGCTTTTGCATGAGCTCTGCATGAACTTCCCAGGACAATCACTATCATTTGCTTCCTTGCTCAGTCATGGACCGAGTGGATCCTTTGTGAGAAGATAAACAAAACTGAGTGAAGAGGAGAAAAGCCAACATGAAAGAACTGGTCACAAAAAGACCATTGTCTTCCACTGTATGGAAACATTTTGGCAAAAGCAAGTGATTTGTCGGCACTGCATTGTGTCTGCTGATACTATGTACGATAAAACCACCGACTTATTTGACAAGGCTGTTAAACCATACGTCTCTGGGCTACAGGAGGACACCGATATAAATGTGGAAAACATGCAGATTCCACACAAACAGAGCCTGAAGTGGAAAACAAACACGCAGCAGCCATTTTGGGCCACACTACCTGCCACGTCACACCATCAGATTTGTTGCCATAGTCACTGCATTTTACCTCACTATTCAGTTTCAGATGATATGCATTGTTTGATGAAAAGTACTGGTAGTTCATCAGGCAATCGGTGGAAGGTTCCTGTGTTGGTATTTAAATGTACCGTCTTGTAGTGACAAGCCCAGTTTTTTCACAACATGCATGTGGGAAAAAATGCATTGCTCTGTTTGCAGCCAAACTTTTCCTTTGACTATTTCGTAACTGAACACTTTCCATTAAACATAAAGTTACATACGCAACAGAAGAACAGATTCTCTGCAAATGCCTCAGATTTCATTCGACAATTTGTTTTTGGGTTGCTTTGGAAATCTTTTGCGAGCTCCTGTCACAAAGGCTTCACCAGAGGGTGGGTGTATGCTGGGCATGGAATGAGTCAGGGATGGATCCAGGCTGTTTGCTAGTACGGGCCTGTGGGATTTCGGATGGAACGTTCCAGCCATCTCCGCATCCACAAGAAAACACAGGACCTCTGCGTCTTCAAAACACGGTTCTCCGGTTCTCCACTGCCTGCCCATTTCACCGGGGATGTCAATACTTTGCCTCACTATCAGGCACACAGGCTGTGGTTTTGTGGTATCTGTCATGGTGACGACGGTCACTCGACTATGCAAAACGCGCAGTTACAGGTATGGGCACAGAGGGTGGTGTGCAGGCTCACTTCTGCAAGGGGGGAACCATCCCAGCAATGTGAGGAACGAAAGTCTTTGTTCCCAGGCCATTTTTTAATAAACTGACATCTGCCTGAGAGGCTTGTCAGTGTGTTTGCATATCTGTGCCTGAGAGTATGTGAGCATTCTCACCGGCTTGGGCACACATGTGAATTTAAGAAGCCGCTACCTCCCAGCCAGTAATCTGTGTTAGGATTGTAAACAAGGCTAGTAGATAGAGCCGGTCGTGATTAGCAAACATGGCTAGCAGATAGAGCTGTCACGAGTAGCAAACATGGCTAGCAGATAGAGCTGTCGCGATTAGCAAACATGGCTAGCAGACAGAGCTGTCACGATTTCTCAGTTAAACTTGAATATTTAAATGCTTCGATGTGAAATTTTCCTTCTCAGTTACTCAGTAACATGGTGGCAGGAAGACGGCGCAAAGCAGATGAGGATCCTAACAAAGAGCAAAAGCATCAGTTGTGTGGAAATACCTCACATTTACAGTTAATGAAAATGCAGTCGTTTGTCAGAATTGTAAAGCAGAACTTAAATGTCGCAATAACACGACTGCAATGCAACTACATCTTAAAACAAGAGATTTGGGTTTGACAGACTCGCCAAATAATGTGGGGCTATTCACATGCCATACAGAGCAGCCCAGCCCGTCTTTGTTATGATTTTGACTTAAATTATTCTGCTTCATTTACATTCTATGATTCCCATATGTGAAGATTATCACTGATAAAACAAAGCTTAGGGTAGCTAGCGTGCAGAATACGATACACGTGATAATAAGCACATATTTTTTGTGAATGTATTGTGTGTTTTGAGTGAACGATATTGAACAAGGTTCATATTGTGATATTTGAAGTTTTTGAGATATTTAGTTCTATTTGTTAACTGCTGATGAGTGGTGCCTCTACATTACTAATTACACATGTATGAGGCCTCCAATGGACTGGCATCCATTCTACATGACTCACATAGTTTATGAATTCATACTTGGCATTGCAGACCAAAGGAAGTCATGCTTATTGCCTACAGGTCTGACAGGTACAATAGGAATCTCACCCTTAGCAGCGCTATGCACTCTTATTTTTTCCAAAACATTTCTCCTCCCTCGACAAACACTCCCTATTGAGGTGGATGTGTATGTGAAGATGAAAGGTCAGTCACCACCAGCAGTACTGTGGCCTGTCCCCAGGTGGGCTACAGCATTTAAATCACTTTCTGTATCCAAAAAAATCGAGGCAATTCCACCCCCTGACAAACAGCGCCACCCAAATAATAACAGATATCATTATTAACTTTAATCATTTATCTTGCTAACCGTTTTCTACAAATGCATACTAGCACAAGGTTACAATAATACTTTCAACAAAGTAGGTTCTTATTCTTTGCTTATTGGATTGATTTTAATCAAATGTTTTGACTAGGTGTGTCGACTGTGTTTTGTCTGTTTTATGCCTAAGGCCACTAAAGATCTAATGTCAAGTTGTTATGTTACACCAGGGCTAAATGAACTTCTTCAGCAACATCAAGCCCGTCTTTCCCAAGTAATAAAAAAGAAAGTAAATACAACGGTGGTTATCAAAATGCTGAGCCTTTGGGCTTCTACTGAGTCAACATTAGTTTGACTTCACAATGGCTTCATGCTACAATGTTGACACAAGTTTCAAAGGTCAGCCTTTCTACTCATTTAAGATCGTTCTACTACGACACTGCAGGACCACAGCAGAGCACTTGGTGTTAGTCACGCAGAGTTAAAAAATGAACTGCAGCTAACAGATCATGTGAGGACAAATGTGATTTCACCTCCTTCACCTGAGCCGGTTTGAATGACCTCATGCACCATCTGAAGGCTTCTTCACATGAGCTGCAGGCACCGTGACAGCATCATCACAAATGCCACAGAGCCGAAAAGACATAACATTAGCTGCCCATGATGAGTGCAAAGATCCTGTGAGTACGAAAAAAACCCACTGGGAGATCTGGCCCAAGTTATTCAGGTATCAAAAAAAGTCGAGCTGAAGAGAGACAGCGAGCCCCACCCACGCTCACATTATCTGTTTTTGAAGGAGAGACTCCCAGCCATGTTTAAATGCCTAAACCTAGTTCATACTTTACGCTTTCTGTATGCACTTTTGTCCACTTCCAGTCTTGGGATGGTCGTCGACGCAGCGGCATGTGCTCGTAAAGTAGATGCAGATGATTGTGGTCTGTGCATGCGTACTACTCTAGACCAGCAGGGGGCAGGTGACGTCTCCTAGGTCTAAGTGAAGCTTACACAAAAGTAGGATGACATACGGTTTATAACCTCAAATCTCAGGTCTTCTCGGGGTTTTAAAACAATAAAAACATGGCTATCTTTTGTCAAACTACTTAACTGACGTTTGCTTTGTCTCACAAAAAGTTTGCACAGTAAATATGTTTAATATTAACCTCTGCCCGATCACATTTTTCACTGAAAGTATTATTAGTAGTTATCATTAGTATTTATACTTATTATTCCATTTATTTCTTCCTTTTGTACTTTAAAATGGACACAATACAGATATTATTAATAACGGAAAACCATTGTGAGGCAATATGAAACTATTTCAAAAACTATTTCTCATCCTGACCTCTTAGGGGCTCCACAGTAATGCATCATTAATCTTGAACAAATATACAGCTCTGGAAAGAATTAAGAGACCACAGCAACATTTTTAGTTTCACTCATTTCTCAGTTCATGAGTGTGTATCTGTGTAAAATATAAATTTTTTGTAAACTCCAACCAGGCTCTTCTCTGTTTCTCATCAGTGAAGAGCTTCTTCCTTGCTTTATGAGACTTCTGTCTTGCTTCTAGGAGCCTGTTACGAAATTGTCCTAGCAGTGCACTTCAAACCACTGAATGTTTCCCTTTCTTTTGAAGGTCCTCCTCCGATTCATGAGGTACTGTTGGACAAGGTGACAGTCATCTCTGGCATTAGAAAGTCTATTCTGCCATCTGCCTGGCTGGTTTTCTGTCATTCCCACGGTCTCCTGCTTCACCTTGTTCTTGTATACTGCGATCTTTCACATTTTGAGCCTGAAAGCATCCTGCTGCTCAGCATAGCCTTATTTCAGCAGAACCAGGGTTAAATAAAGATTAAACAATGCAGAGTTTTTTTCTCAATTCTCAATTCAAAACACGGTTCTCCGGTTCTCCACTGCCTGCCCATTTCACCGAGGGTCTCAATTTTTTCCACAGCTGTAGATGAGAAGAGGTTTCCAGGGCTATTGATATTTATTGTTTTGAGCTGAACAAATTGAATGGACAAAGTTTACATACATGCCACCTATTGGATATACAGAGTTAATTATTCTGCAAATGCACAGTCAATATTCTGATGACAATATTTACGTCATGTGCCCTGGTTTGCAACTTCAAAGCAAAATATATGTGTTTTTGTTTCCGAGTCTACAGGAAATCCTTCAGCGTAAAACAGCACGGCCAGTGTCCTTGTTAGCTTAGTGTGCTAGTTGATGGCCTTTTCAAGCACAGAAAGGTTTTACATCAGGTCCACTGTCATTGTTAGCTTAGCGTGCTAGTTGATGGCCTTGATGAAGCACAAACAGGTTTAATACCAAGCCTTTTGTCCTCATCAGCTTAGTGTGCTGATTGATGACTTTAATAAATACATAGAATTTTAATACCAGGTCCCTTGTCCTTGTTAGCTTGGTGTGCTTCCTGGGGACCTTCCTTACACACAGAAAGTCTACACCAAACAAAAAGCCAAGCTGTATGGTGTAATACAGAACAAACAATCCACAGGTTTTTGAACTCATTTCACATTGTTCTCCTTTTATGCCTACTACTCCTGAGGCACCATTCTGGAAAAGGTCACTGAAACAAGGAACGTGTAATATGAAGACAAGACGCTGACACATTTGTTCCTGACCACGTTTTTTTCTAGAGCAGTGCTCGCTGAAGACATTTCCCTCAGCTCAATGAGCAAACAAAACATCAATGTCAGACTAAAACAACCAATATGACAGAACATCACAGGAGACATTTTCAGATTTCAGACCTTTACATGATCACATTTCCTACTACTCCATTTAAAGACCCCTTCTTTTGGTTATAAAATACAGATTCTGATAAAGCACTGTCAGTAAACAGGCCACTGAAATATCCATAATCTAAATCTAACTAGAGATCCACCAGTTTAATTTCTTCACTCTTTTGGATCAGAGCCCTTTAAAAATGTTTTCTGTAAATTTGAGTAAACGTCAAGCTGAAGGAAAAACAACTAGCCCCAACCAAGGTCTTAAAATGTTTGGCTCCCTTCTATTATGTAAACTTCAGCTAGAACACACTGGCACCACTAGGGGTGACTCTTGACACACGGTCCAATCAGAGAAGTGCTTCATCGACTAGCTTTGACACCTGACATATGGCCCAATCAGAGAACTGCTTCATCGACTAGCTTTGATGCTTCACATACAGCCCAATCAGAGAACTGCTTCATCGACTAGCTTTGATGCTTCACATACAGCCCAATCAGAGAACTGCTTCATTGACTAGCTTTGACGCCGATTCAACATTCAACATCAATCGGCCAAAACAGAGCCAATGGGGACTGACAGTACATGTTGTACAAGTTTCCTCTGTATTCACCTGACTTCTGTTTTATGCTTCCTGGGAGAAATTTCACTATGATTAAAGTAAATTTGTAGATCAGCACAAAAAAAAAAATCACCACAAAAACTTACATTGAACAGCTTTACATAAATGAAAAGCCCAGTGAGGGCTGCATATTATCTCTACAGAAAGTCATAACAAAGGTGACATTTCAGTGCCCCTCAGCCTTACATAGTACTGTACTATACAAGATCCTCACGTACATGGTTATACCAGTACGACATGTAGTAAAATGCACCCCGAATGACTTTTAGACTGTGCAAATCAAATCAAAACAATAATCATCATTCACTCTAAATTTTAGAAGACTTGAAAAGTTTTCCGAGTTTTACAGAGAACACATTCCGTGATAAGGTAGGACATGCCCTGGGAAAAGCAGCTAAAAACAGCAAGATGGACCAAAGTTTTGCTTAGCTATTACATTTCATGTTGTAATCTGTTCCTTCCCTGAAGCAAAAAGCATCCATTTTATGATGTAATCCATTCCTGCCCAGAAGCAAAGGCCAGCCACTTTATAGTCTAATCTAAGATAACAACACCTGCTGAATACAGAATGAAAAAGATATGGTCTGCGTTTATGTTTCATGTTATTTATGGAGAAGTGAGAAGGGTAATGGACTAATAAGTATTTAAAAGTAGAAAATATCCTTTCAGAGTGTGGAGCATGAATGATTTATTTGGATTTTTGGCCTAGTTGTGCTGGGAAAGCCTGTGTTTAGGGTTTCTCCCAGGAAAAATGTCTGTTAATGGAGTTAGAGTGGTTACTGCAAAACAATGACCAAAAGGAAGCAAACATAATAACGGCTGTAAGCCATAACATGCTTTAAGTGCTTCATGTACATTTTAGGAAACAAAAGGTGACCATATTAACGTGATACTGTCTTAATTAACAAACGTGTCAGACTTTAAATGGCAAAAAGTACCACCACACCTCAACCATTTTCTTACTTTGTTTATCCACGGTACCTCCACTTCTAAAAGATGTTTTAGCAGCTGACCTGTCCCTTTCTTCACCGCCACTTCAGTGCTTATCGCTTCCATGATTTACCAAAACAGGGGCATTTCACTAGCCAAACTTAATAAACATAAGGAAATGCTGAATTTATAGAGATTACTAACTTTTGGGGATCACATTACGCCTCTCATTAATATTTTAGGTGTACTACTCATATGCTTATAAAATTATGGGTGCAAGTAAATGTCCGTATAGCACCAAAAAGCCAGGGTCTGGACAAATGTTTACACCAGTCATCTAAAGCCCGACTGATTCTGTGCATGTGCCATATAATCACGATTATATCACCATGCGATATTGTGCAGCCCTATATTTCACATAAATAAATGAATAAATAAATCTCTGGCACAAATAAATTGTATTTATTTGTTTATTTATTTATATTGCATAGGTTTTTGAGATTCATAAGTCACTTTATGCGAAAGACCTGAACCCCAGCAAAACAAAGCACAATGGATCAGACATTAGCTAATGATTGCCAGCGATTTCCAACCATTTTCAGCTGCGGACAATAAGGAACTCAGAAACTACAAACACAGTCTTAATCCAATGCATTGTATGTTATTCTAAGCAGGAAAGCACTCTCTCAAACAATCATCCCACAAATCTATGATGACGCATGTGCAGGCTTCACCGACAGAAAGGGTTCAAAAAGTTTCAGTAGTTTGCCTGACAGCAAACAAACAGCACGGACCATACAGCTGCAGCTAGGCAGGTTAGCATCCTACAGGCAGCACACACCCTGCAGCTGCCGCTAGGCAGGTTAGCATCCTACAGACAGCACACACCCTGCAGCTGCAGCTAGGCAGGTTAGCATCCTACAGGCAGCACACACCATACAGCTGCAGCTAGGCACATTAGCATCCTCCAGTCAGCACGCACCATACAGCTGCAGCTAGGCAGGTTAGCATCCTCCAGTCAGCACGCACCCTGCAGCTGCAGCTAGGCAGGTTAGCATCCTACAGGCAGCACACACCATACAGCTGCAGCTAGGCAGGTTAGCATCCTCCAGTCAGCACGCACCATACAGCTGCAGCTAGGCAGGTTAGCATCCTAAAGACAGCACGGACCATGCAGCTGCAGCTAGGCAGGTTAGCATCCTACAGACAGCACGCACCATACAGCTGCAGCTAGGCAGGTTAGCATCCTAAAGACAGCACGGACCATGCAGCTGCAGCTAGGCAGGTTAGCATCCTACAGACAGCACGCACCATACAGCTGCAGCTAGGCAGGTTAGCATCCTAAAGACAGCACGGACCATGCAGCTGCAGCTAGGCA
>JABFEA020006631.1:0-23131 GCA_019775915.2 Cyphomyrus plagiostoma | reverse complement strand
CGTTGGCATGCTGCATGCCCCATATTACAGCCTCTTATCAGTGAGAATCTTACTGGCTCATAAACCCACCATAGTTTAGTCCGACACTATAACCATTCCATGTCTTGGTGGCGAATGTAAAGTTATTGTAATTTGCTGTGTCAAGTGTGTGCAGAGGTTCCAGACAGAGAGTGCCTGAGTCCTCATACAGCAACCACGCTGGACTGTACCATGGCAGAGACACGGGTGCAGCGCATCAGGGAGTGAGTAGGATGGCAGCATGTTGACTTGAACTCAACCTGCAATTTGCTACAATTGTTGCAAAAATGTGAAACTCTAGATCTCAATGACCATTCGACTATAACTTCTCAAATTAAAAGAGTGCAAAAATTTGGCTGAAAAAAATATTTTCTAGTTTTGTAATTCTTCTAAAATCTTAAAGAAAAAAATTATGGAAAAAAATTGCATTTTCTGAGTTTCAGCTACCGAAAATCAGAGTAAATGCAAATTCTGTGTCCTGTCTGACTTGTGTCCTCATTGATACACTTTGCTGTAGTGTGCATGCATTTACAAGAAAAATGGGAAACTGAAAGTCGATTGGCCCAGTGCCATCCCTTTAAGACATTGGCCTACTATTATGTGCATACATTTCCAAGGGAAATGAGCAACTGAAAACTGATTAACACCGCTGAGCGCCTTTAAGACATTAGCCTGCTGTTCTATGAATACATTTACAGGGATGTTGGAAGCTGATAGCTGATTGGCACAGCCCAGCCCCTTTAAGACACTACCCTGCCTAATCAGTATGGATATTTATCGTTATGGCTGCCTTGACTCTGCCCTCACTGAGAGTTATGGCTCAGCACACATCAGAAGCGAATGCTCCCTGTCAGTCACTCCTGTTCAGCTTGTGGTCAGCCCCCATTGCAAGACTAGTGCTATGCGGCCATTCCTGTCATCTCTTCATGGTGAATCATAAAAACATCACTTCTGGCACTGCACTTTGAGATACATAGTCAACTCCCTGTGGGAAGATCAACTTGCCACCTTGCTGCATTGATCTGGGTCTGCCGTTGTCAGCCACAACTGAACCAAAGGCAGCGATGTCATCATGGTGGAGGAAGTGGTCTGTTACTGGGCCATCAACGTACAGACCGAGTTTGACAATCCCAACAGAATATTTGATGAAAAGATCAATCCTGGGCCAGAGTGTTTGAGTGAGATGTTTTGAAAAGACCTGAACTGCTGGAAGAATAGAAGTAAAGGCCATCTGAGACATGACCCAGTTAGGTGTTGTGGGTGCGGATGGCAGGTTTTGGTCTTTGTTTGAGGTGGAATATTCTGGAAAGTTCTTCTATTGTCACGAGTCACACATTTGAGTACAGGGTCTTAATCTGGTCTCTTGCACATGTAGGTGTCTGTCACTCAACCTTCTTTACTGGTAAGAGGGATGACCGTTCACCAGCTTTGAAGGAGTCTAAGGGAGTGATGCGATGACCTGTGGCACTAAAGCCCCGCCCTGTCCATCAAGGGAGGAGATGTCTGCTGTATCAGGAAGGGTCGTGATGAGAGCAGGAGAACTGTTATTTCTGAGCGCTTAAGGGGCCAGCCGATGAGGCAAGAGGTTGGCCAGGGGGTAAACTGCACGATTCCCGATTAACTCGCCTAGATCAGCATGACAGCACTTCAGATCAATGGTCCTGATCACAGCTGGGAGCAACAACTCCTGTTTGTATTCCCATAATGCTCCTCTGGGGACTCTCCAATGCCCTTGGGAAGGCAGCGAGATTACCAAACATTCACCTGCACTGTTGTGGTAACAATAACTTCAGACATAATTCTGTACTGATTGAACCAATTGTGAGCCTTGTATTGACAGAATTCAACCAGGGCTTCTCCTACAAATCCTGTTTCACCGGTAGGCCAGTTCATGCTTATACGAGTGTGATTAATCATGGTTTTACATAGTTTCTTTCTAATAGCAGACTCCATGTCCTACTATTAGATAGAGGCTTATCTCATAGAAGGTGTTTACCGAGAGGAATAAATGAAGAAAAACCAATTCAACCCATGCAAACGTATTACTACATTCCAGGTACAAGCTTACAGTAACAAATCTAAGTACTTTTAGCCCTGATAATGCTAAGTACTGTTAGTCCTGTTAATGCTAAGTACTGTTAGCCCTGATAATGCTAAGTACTGTTAGCCCTGTTAATGCTAAGTACTGTTAGCCCTGTTAATGCTAAGTACTGTTAGCCCTGATAATGCTAAGTACTGTTAGCGCTGTTAATGTTAAGTACCGTTAGCCCTGATAATGCTAAGTACTGTTAGCCCTGGTGATGCTAAGTACTGTTAGACCTGTTAATACTACTACTTTACTTCACCTACAGCCCCAGATGGGGACTGGATAGCGGTAAAGGACATTTATCCAAATTCCTCTTTAGTTTAAGACCAATGGCATTCAAAGGCTTATGGGTTATGGTTATCTAGCAATCGATTTGTGTGTGTGTCTCAAAGGAGAGCTAGAATATAAAAGAAGGATTCTCACATACCTGTACTGGTGCGAATGGCGAGTACAAGATCATATAATTGAATAGAAAAGAGGTAGTCAACAGACCTATGGATCAATCAACAGCCAATAAAGAGAAACCAACTATTTGAGTAAATAGAGAAGAACTAGCCAGTAAATGGATGACTGTGAATCCATTTACTTGTCTGAGAATGCCTAGAGGCCTATGCTTAGCATAAAAAATAATGTCACATTGCTTCAATAGCATGTCGTCTTATGCTCCAGCATTTGATGTTTGATTAATGGAGGTAACAGCACATGCACTCACTGATGGAATTCAGTGTGTGTGTGTCACACTCTCTCCCCCTCCCCGCTGTAATGGATCTCTGGGAACCAGGAGAAGCATCTCTTCCAGTCACATTGCCATTCCTTTGACAGCCTGACTCTTTATCTACGAGCTGCGATTTAAACGGGCCACCTCATTGGCTGTTACATCCTCACATCCCCTGGGACACTATTAAGCTACCAGACATTTCATTTAGCCAGTGGAGGAGAGAAACACTAACAGGAAATTGTGCAAGAGCATGAATGGGTAACATCCATCAGAAACCCAGAATCCATTCAAATGCTTTTCTTATGCATTTAGCTCTGATTGTGCATTTGGGACGGTTGGACGGTAGACTGTGGCACACAGCTTTGGACCTGCAGCTATAACTAAGTGGCCACCACTTCCAGTCCTGGAAAGAGAGTTGTGTCTGTGAGAAGCACCTCTTGTACTGGCTCAGGTCTGATCACTTGTTGATGTCCTTATTGAGGTATGACCACTTCTTTGTGCTTCCACAGAGGTCAGATCACATATCATTTCCCTCACTGAGGCCTGATCACGCGTGGGTGCCCTCATAGATATATAGGTGTCGATGCTGTCATCGCGGTCTCATCACTTATGTCAGAGCTGGCTCTTCCACTGAGAGCTCATGTGCTGGTGGCTCAGGTGGCTGCTGAAATCACAGCAACTGTGACCAGTGTAGCGACCAGAAAACCAATTTATAAAACTTGAGCCTAGCAAAATTCAGCCCTGGAATTAACTGTATCTGTTTCATAAGTCTAACACTTTCTTCGCAAAAACCAATCTTAGGTTTTATAATGATTCATTTTGTGCCGACGTAATACCTGGGATAGTCTTTTCCAGCAGGCTTACAGGGTTAGAGCTATAAAACTTTGTAGTATGTTACTGTAATGACTAAAAGGATTGGGCAGAACGCAAAGTTGTGGGTATTTCTCAAAAACAGACTGAAGATCTTTTTCCCAAGGAAAAAGTTTCTGTGACAGCATTTTCAGCTGAGAACAGTCTGATCCATCCTGTTACAATTTACAATTATAAATATGCATATGCATCAGTCCATTTTCTATGGATCTAAAATATAAAATAAATTACATAATGCCATGAAATCAATGCATTCTGTATTGTACGGAGTAATGTAATATGAAAATGACTCACACCTCCATTTACAGGCAATGCAAAGTAAAAAGTCTAGTGTAAGTGCATAGTTATCTATGAAATGGTATGGGATTTTCTGAAAGATTTTACAGGTCTTTGTGGAAATCCTGTAATATCACCCACTGACATTAAGGAGCGAATTTCGTACAGCCTTAGGCATCAGCTATGAAAATATCCACAAAAAGCTGAATCTGACCCACTCTGCTGTCCGTCATTAATCTATAAACAGCACTGGACTCATGAGAATGTTTCCAATATGCATTGTATGGAGTAATCTGCCTGATGCAACCAGAGATGTCACCCTAAATTTGTGTGACATTCTGACATATCAGAAACCCAATTCAAGATTCGGGGATATTTCTTCTAGGCTGAAGTCTCCTAGTACTAAGTACCTGTTTGTTTGCCAAAACAGATCTCAGTGACATTCGGGACATTGCCTTATGTTCAGCTAAAAATAAAGACCAAGCTTTATGGACACAGAAAAGTAGAGTCACATGTTGAAAAACACATCATGCCCATGGTTACATAAGAATGTGAATCTTTTCTGCTTTGCTGTTACTTTGGATCTTCTGGTACTGGTGTTTCTTCTCAAAACCGAGTGAATAACGGATAATGGGTGAGATTTACCAGGATTTTTTGGCCAAGTAGTTATACCTTCTGCTTGGAGGCTGACATTGCATCAGACATCAAAATTCCAGTATGAACGAGATACCAGGCATGCATCACATGTCCACAGAATTTAGGAGGCAAACACACAATCACTGTACTGTTACTAACACCAGACTGCAAGCAAACAGAACAAACTATTTTCTGGAAAATTATGTTGAATTTTTTTCAGTTGTTTTTGTTACAGTTCAGTTTATTTTCAGTTTATTGGCGCAGAAATCAAAGCCATGCATCCATCCTCTAATCGCTTATCTTGGTCAGAGTCATGGATGAAGTTAAATTTTCCAGATTAAATTGGAATTATTTCACTTCAGTATCACTTTGACATAAATGTGGAGGTTGCTATTGTGTGAATGTTGCGGTGGCGATTTTCCATATTCCACACAGTGATGTCAGGTGTCTCTGGGCTCCACTGCATGACAGGTGACAGTCCGGCCTAGTGTCACCAAAGGTGACAGGACAATTTGCTTAGCTTTTCCCGCATCCTTTCTCTGTGGGCTGCTCTTGACAGTTTTGTTATTTTGTACACACAAAACTGACAGCTGTATCTCCGGAAATGCAACATGACTCCACTTGGCCTAGGGTGGCGGTATAATCAGAGCCGTTTCTAGGTAAGGGGTCTCACTCCTTGCTTCCTGGAGTGGCAACGTAATCAGAAACGTCTCTCCAGGTAAGGGGTCTCACTCCTTGCTTCCTGGGGTGGCGATGTAATCAGAACCATCTCTCTAGGTAAGGGGTCTCACTCATTGCTTCCTTATGTGGACCTGGCACCCGTCACAGATGATTCATGATCTTTCAGTGGAATGCTGGTATATCCTGATTCCGGTGATATACGTATGCTGATTACAACAAACAGGAAGGATTGAAATACTTGACATGTGCCATATTGACAGACTGACCTGCGTCACACTCAGGGAACCCAGAGTTACATATGGGGTTTATGAAATCTCATTATTGACTTTCCGCAAATTCATCAATAGGACCTAAATAGCTGAGTGCAGTGAGGATTATGCGAGTTTTTCTGGGTCTGTTTAATATCACAAACCTTTATTTGATAGTAGGGATTTGTCTCTGCTCAGCCTTAAAATCCTTCTAGAACATGGCCTATGTAGTTTGTGTGAGGTCCAGATCCACAGTGGGTCGCAACCAAATGTGTAAATTAGTACGCCGCCCAAAGGATCGCTTCAAGTGCTAACAGTTCTCTCCTCCATGTGTCACATGGAGGTCCATCCAGAGGAAGCTGGGAGCTGCAGAATTCCAGACGGTCTACAAGTACTTGAAGCAGGCCAGACAGCAGCAGGAGAGTGAAGCCCAGGTGTGGGAAAACCTCTGCCAGCTGGTGGACCAGCCCAGCAACTGCTTTGAGGTGGACCAACTGCTGTACTATGAGGAAGTTTTGCAGAATGCCAGAGAAGGACATGCTTGATCAGGGCAGTTGCTCCATTCACCCACAGGCACAGCTTGGTCATCATGATTTAGACCCACAATCTGAAAATTGGGGCAGCAACAGTACCCACTTAACCAAAGGTTCACTAACAGAGTCACAGGGGCTTGTTCTATTCCTGCTCTTCCACTACGTGTCTCGCATATGAAATAGTGATCCCCCTCAATCTGGGAAAGTGACTGATGGGTAGTGGGGAAAAATGTGAGAATTTGACGTTTTTTATTTCCTGCACCAAATGTATGGATGGGGGGGGGGGGCACCTCAACTGTACATCTCATGGAACAGTAAAGCTCCTCAAAACAAACACGGGGAAACAGCATCTAGTCTTGACCGCCTTCTTTTTAATTGTATTTAAAAAGCAACATTTCACTAATGTACCGTACAGCTGTAATAAAGGATGCGTTGCAACATGCTATCTCTGCTTCCTTTATTTATTTTTCATTTCATCTGCCCTGAGGTGGGGAGGAACTGCAAAGAGAATGAGTCAAAAAATTGTCAAGGCAGGCCAAAAAATAAAAAAATCACAGGTGAGCCTTGTGTTGCGCGGGGCGGGCAGAGAATGGTGTCATATTCCCGTGTGACGCTTAAGGGCATAACCTCAGCGGGGGCGGGGTGCTGCTGCCTCACAGATAGTCAGCATGGGGAGATAATTAACTCAGTGGTATCCAGTCCAGAACATAACTGCCTTGGTGCCGGCTAAGGCTGTCCACAGGCTGTTTGTCATACCTTGCTTTAAAACAACATGCAGGCTATTACAGATCTATGTACTAATTGCTAGATGTGGCTTGTGCAACATAAACCCAGAAGGTGTAGCAGGTCACAGTGGATACCGTCCCATCCCACTTAATTATAGTTTAATCGCACAACTGTTCATCCTGGCTTCGTCATCAGATTGGGAACAGTCATGAGGTTAGTCAATGTGGGCTAGCTCTCTTTTTAAAAGCACCAACAAAAATGCTCAGCAGACCTGAATAAATCATAGCAGAAGACTCACCATGGTCCTGAAAGTCTCCGGAATAGGAATGACTTTGGCAATCAATAGATGCTTAATTTGCAGGCAAGGTTGCGGAAGACAGTTACAACCATGAATACTCATTTATCTAATAAAAAAAAAAACATAATTAATGTCAAAGAATTTGGATTGAAATAATCTGAGCAGCCAGTTTGCTTGGTGCCAGGGGGCCTGGGGGGGTGAGTCAGACAGTCATCCGCTGAAGCCATGCTGACACCCAGACCCTCGGAGTGACTGAAGCAGAACTGTGCCATTGCTACGGCGACAGGTAACCTGTGCCAGTCAGCCGGCAAACAGCCTCTGCTATGTCGCCCTTTCACCCTGCTGACGGTAGGTTGGCTGGGTTCATGTCTCCAGCTTCACATCCGCAAAGTTTAACTGCAAAACAAGAAAAGTGAACACTTTCTTAATTGGCTCGTTGTATTTGTTCATGTCAGCCTTAAAATTCTGCAGGAACAAACCACAGGCTGCAGTTTTCGGGAAAAGATATCCTGCCTGTTGTCATTGTTGTCATTGTGCCCCCCTTGGCTAGAATGGTTAATGTTAAGGCTGAGGATGAACATGCTAAACATTCCCTCCGTCGGCATAGAAACCCCCACATACACAAATCGGCTTAGTACCACCACACCAAGTTACTTTACTGGCAGCTAAATGTGGAGGACTTTGGGAGAAAAATGAGAGGGTCCGTAAACCTGATGGCTTCACAGCTAACAGAGCTGTGCGGAGGTGGGGTGCCGATGCAGCTGGTAATCCCGCTTTGGCTCACAGAAGGGTTTATTACGCTGTATCGACAGCCTTTTGACAAATGGGGAGAGCAGCACCTCTCTCCTGCGAATACCCCTCTCACTTTCAGGAAAGATGGTTTTAATAATCCCACCTATTGATTCGCCGTCGTGTGTACCTGATAAGGCCACTTACCAGTTACCTGGCTCCCCACGGCGATCCAAGGGGGTGTTTCTGTAGACCGACATCCTCTACACACCCTGTTGTGCCAGGCTGTGAAATATGATCGAGGGAAACAAGCGTCGAGGCATAAATAAAAACTCATGAATTCAAAATCAAATCACCTACCACAAAAAGGTAGAGCACAGGCTATACAAGGAACAAAAACCCCAGGAAAAGAGAACAGAGAAAATAGTGGAGATGCCACATGAGAAAGGACTTCATAAAATAAGTGGGCAACAGATCCAGCTACAACTGAGTCATATTAGGCTGAATGCCATTAGCAGTATACTGTAGGTCATCTATAAAGGGATCTGATCATCAGCACTTTGATATGTGAGTGTGATATGAGGCAACTAACAGAGATACTAAGTGGCCAAAAAGTCAGGGCCTGAACTGCAGAATTGTTTAATATCTCAGGGGAATGGGCTGAAAAATCACTGCGGTATATACCAGGTCTGGGAAATCTGTTTCGGCAAAAGGGGAACATGGCAGCTCCCCAGCATGGAGAGATTTATTTCTAATGCTATACCTAATGCTATACCTAGTGCTATACTAATTCTATACCTAATGCGATGTTATACTTAACAGCAGAAAAAAACCCAAAATGACCTCAGAAATGATTCAGCACCTCTGTGACCCTGTCTGGATAAAAACTCTACATCATAAATGCAGAATCCCAACAACATTTCAGTTCTTGGACGTGATAGTCATGGGGGCAAAATTTCTGTTAGTTTCATCCTATACAAAAACACAGAGAATGCTGAAGAGTTGAATAGAGCACCATGGTGATTGTTTGAATTGTGAGCTGCTGCTCATTGGTAATAAACACCAGATTGTACAGAGAGTCTCTGTCATTTTGCCAAAATATAACAATAAGCCTCACAAAATTTATTGCACGGCTGCCCTTGAGAGACTGCATGTATCAAAAACCCAGTTCATATAGATGCACTACCCGATGTAAGGAACATAAAAGCTGGACCCCTGTGTGCTGGAAAAATAATATGGCCTCGTGAGTTGTCTTTCACCTTTTGGGGATCACGAAAATTTATCTATATTCATATTAACAGAATGTTGGTTGGTTTTATTATTCTGGCCTCTCCTGCAATACAAAGAATATGACTGAAAATATGTCAATTCTACGTGTAAACGTGACTGTAAATATATCCATTCTATGTGTAAATGTGACTGCCACATATAACATGATATATGATTCATTCATGTTGATGAAAGAGTTTGGCGTGACAGCACCATCATTCAGTCCTTTTCCTCAGAATATTTTCTGAAATCAATGCACTGTAGTCCTATATTCATTTCCAGTTACCCATCTTGGGTCAGAACTTGAAATACTCTAGCTTGCCATCAAAGACTTGTTAAGCCTAACCCTAACACTAGTGAGCAGTATGACTGATCTCAGAAACATTACGGATCTAATGTCATAGCGCGTAGAACAAGCTTGATACCGGAAGAGGTGCTGTGAGATTTTGGCTCCAACATACGGTACCATGCTAAAATCTTGCAAAAAAGATTATGCTTAAATTATCATTATCTTTTGCTGCAAAACTATTCATTTATGCCTGTTGATGTCTGTTAGTCATTTCAAATCCTCTCTGAAGGTTGCCCCAGTTTTTGCAGTAACTATCCTATTCACTTTTCTATTTGTTGATTCGTCCACTAGCATTCTGTGTTTTGCTAATCATTCCCTCATCAAGTCATTTGACAAATTAAGGTAATTAAATAAATGAGGATGAAATTCAATGCATTGAATGGCTGGGGTGCCTCTGAGGAGCATGGTGTTCATCTAGCCACCCAACAAGATGCATTTACAAATACACACTTACTACCCAGATAAATAGCTTTAAACACCTCTTTGACAACCAAAACCTTTGTACAGGTACAGTTCTGTAGGTGGGGTTTAACTGTTTAGATTACAAGTGAACAGAGCTGCACCAATCCTATGTGCCTAAAAATGCAAAACAGACCTTTATGAAATACTGATGATGGTGGATCATTGTGACTGTAATTAAAGTATATATTGGGCAGTTATTAAAAGATGATATGCTGAGGCAATAATAAAATTGGCAATGGATAATGCATATATAATGCAATATTCACTTCTGCATAATATATAAAATTATGCAGAATTTAATCATCACTAAATTGTTTTTGCAGCTTTGGAGACCATACTAATACAGAAAGGCTTTATATTTTGGTAGTAATTATTTTTTCCTTTTGTTATGATACTTGTAATGTACTTTTCTGTACTTCCATGGAGTTTGCAATATAACAGCATAAAATCATAGAAGATTTGATTGCCACCAAAACAATGTCGGGGTGCCTGCCCCTTTGGGGTGCTCCTAAACCCCAGGCCCCAGGTCGAGGCGCCTGTCCCATTGGGGTGCTCCTAAACCCCAGGCCCCAGGTCGAAGCACCTGTCCCATTGGGGTGCTCCTAAACCCCAGGCTCTGGGTCGAGGCGCCTGCCCCATTGGGGTGGTCCTAAACCCCAGGCTGCAGGTTTCCACAACCCTGGGACAGATGGCCCCTGCAGGATTGTAGGGCTGCCCATTTGATTAGCCCCCGGAGGTCCCTCCATGCGATTCTAAATTACTGTAATCAGGCTCGGTGTCCCCTGCACATAAAAGACTGTGACAGGGATCAGGGCTGGAGAGCAGCCATAGAACTGCATGCCATGATAATCACAGGCTCTGCCCATCCCACTGCGGGTCCACGGGGCAGCACAAAAACAGCAATGCAGGGATCACAGTTAATGTGACAGGAGCGCAGTGCATGAGGTCTCCTCAGAGGGCAGTGTGTGGCAGGCAAAGAGCAGGCACCTTCTCGTAGGGCTTTTAAAACAAAAAGCCAAATTTCATCTTCTGACTACAGGAAAACAAACAAAAAAATCTAATCAAAATTGAGTTATGACCAAAACTGGGGCTCTTGGTGGTTCTCGGGTGGCAGCTGAAGGATAGAGATGCTGGGATCCATCTTGGAGAAGTTGGAGCAGATGAGTGTGCCCCAGAATGGACCCTCTTCAGGTGGCAGCTCTTTTGGTGCCTTTATTTAATCTTTAGTGGTTAATTAATCATTTTTATTTGTTTTTATTAACATTATCTTTGTTTGGACATCAGGCTAAGTTTTAAAACTGGATTTCTCTGTAATGAAAAAAAGAAAAAAATCAAGTAGGAAAGTCAGTTGGTTTTAGGTAGCTCTGTTATTGCATGTGAGGATATAGAATGTGCTATGTCTAAGAGATAAATAGGTATGGAAGGTCCACCATCTGGTTGTATGTGTCAGGGAAGGTCCACTGTGTAAGTGATGACCAAGGGGTTAAATGTCCATAACCTGATTGTCCAGTGTAACAAACAGTAACTGGCCTTAAAATGTCCAGCCAGGGATTTCCCAGACGTCGTACCTTAAAATCAGCACCAAAATTCCTGCTTCCAAGCCAGGTGACCTAACCAGGACAGAAGCAGACAAGAGGTGAGGTTGGAAAAGAGTGCGAAAGATCAAAGTACTGAAGAAGAAAGTGCTGTGGGGACAGAAAGAAAACATTCGATCGACCGAAGAGAGCACCTCGGTTATAAAAAGCCATTTCCTAAAAGTGTCCTGCCTTCAACTGGCTTTAGAAATGGGTCACATTTCACTTCCTGGTCTGATTTCACTGCTTGAAATACTCTTATGCCTGAATGGTCCCCCCCCCCCCCCGTTTCAAAGCTAAAGCCTAACATTTCCATATCCCCAGGGCCACGTCGCGCTGGGGGATACGCGATCTGAGAGAGCTTCAGTCATCAGCTGCCGTGTACCTGGCTTGGCTTTCCAAGCAAGAAATGCTGTGTTTTGAAGGTCAGTAAGGCCCCGCTGGAGTGGACGCTTTGCCGCTATGCCGCCTCATATTGTTTACTTCATTATCTTTCTTCCTGCGCGTGTTACCCCTGTAGAAACGCTTTGATGTTTTAGCGAAGAAATTCAGGTAGCATCCCAAGGGCACGACAGGAACTGGAAGCCACATTCTTATAACAGCCTGGGGGGTTGACTTGCCCTTTCATGAAGTTCTTTGAGGAAGTTTGATTTTTCAAGCCATTATTGGGTGAACAATTACATTTTTCTGGGCTATTTAATGGTTTTCCAATCCAATAACCCCACCATGTTTCGTTTAAAATTACAGGTTCACCAGACACTTTTGGTTAATTACATACAAGATTTTAATTTAAATAATACAGACATTGCCCTGTGGGATTTAGAATGAATGCTGGTCACAATATGGTTCCTTAGCTCTGTCAACTGTGCCACTTCTAGAACATTCCATATCTTTTTCTCACAGGAAATCTGCACGTTGCTTGCATCGCCACATTCATGCATACAAGAAAACATACACAATTTCTCTAAAACTGACAATAGTAAAATTTAAATTAGGGCTACAGTTATTAACATAAATGCATAATGCATGAAATATAACTCTGCAGAGGATGACATTTTTCTCATTAGTTTCACATATATATAACATTTATTTTGCTGCTGTGCAGCATAAATGGTAATTACTTATTTAGGTGTATTCCTGGGTATGCAGCATGAAAACTAGCAGGCTTATTGCCATTAAAATGAACAAATAATTCATCTGTAAATTGACCAACAAGAAGATGTATGTCTGAAGATTCAACAACTGCCCTCAAAGTCGTGGATTATGCCATGATGGTAATGTGGATTTATTAAGCTCTCAGTTTTGATTTTTAAAGTGGAAATGAGGCGGGAGCAGCCCTCAGCCTTCTGGAGATTTTCTCAGTTGGCCTGTGAGCCTCTTCGTTTATCAATTATGTGTCCAATTGGACCAAGGAAGAGGCACAAACCGTGAAATCAGTTCCAAAATGGCAGTACATTCATCTCTCAAGGCAGAAAAATGTTATCGTGCTTCCAGAAAGTGTATTTTAGATCCACAATGAAATGTGTGTGTACTAATTACTTTACTTTCAGTGTCGATATTTTTTCACATGTGTCTGCAGACATATGTTGCAAAACATGTGACATGGGAGTGACAGTGTGGGTACCCAGGTGTCACTGAACTCTTGGGTGTGCAAATTCTGCACTTGGATCACAACAATGGAGGGAATCACTGGGTCAGGCAGAGGGAAGCAGGTACTTTGCCTGAGTCTGGACAGAACGGGGTGAGCCTTCCGCTCGCTCACTGGGCCAGGTCCTCATGTTGGCCCGTCTGGTGTTTGGCAGGCTGACATTCAAGGCAGGGGCCTACGCCAAATCTCCAGTTCTCTGACTGTGAAACTAACCCTGCCTTGCTGTGTCTCTGTTACCCTGGGTGGGGTTGACAGTGAAATATGGCTCCTCTTTCTGGGGGAGAGAAGGACAGGCCTCCAGCGATACTTGGGGATTTTCACACGCTTGATCATTCTCTTTGATTGTGTGGTGCTCGCTGTCCAGTCATCTGGTGCTGAAGCTTTGAGTGTCAGTTCTCCACATCAATGCCAGCAATCCAGCACATAAATATGAGGCTCCAATCAAAAGTCTGGACACACCTACTGAAAATAATTTTTTATTCAATAATTACCGTAAGTACACCTTGAGCGTTTATAAATATTGTGTCATCTTGTGATCATGGGAAGAGATGGAGTACTGTGGCAGATGACCTGGCCCCCACAATCCCCTGCCCTAAACCCTATAGAGCTCGTTGGGGTTGAGTTGGATCGAAGAGTAAGAGCAAGGTAGCCAACTGATGCCCAGAACTTGTGAAAACTTCTTTGGGAATCATTCCTGGTGGCTACATCTCAAAGCTAGTTGAAAGAATGTGACAAGTCTGCAATGCTGTCACTGAAGCAGAAGGGGACTGACATTTTGAACACATCTACCAGTATTTTACATGTATTACTTAATTGCCTCGAGACCTTTGGCTATAAGATTAATAACATAACAAAAATAGAGACAAATGCATTAAAAAGCAGGCGTGTCCAGACTTCTGACTAGTTCTGTGTACATTCGTATATAAAAAGAGTGAAAATCAGTGTCATTTTTGCTAGCACATAAGCATTTTTTAATTTTAGCTGAACTGATCTGTTTATAATACGATTTAGTGAAGGGGTAATAAGGATCACCCACAATCTGCACTGGTAACTCAGGGAGAGTCACAATGAGCCTTGAGCCAATCCCACGATGTACAGGGCACCTGCCTGAGGACACCCTGGATGGGATTTCATAAATGTAATGATTCTGGATTTAGTCGAATTAAAAAAATAATCATTTTTGCACAAGGGTGGCTGAGTGATAGCACTGTCACTCAGGCTGTCAGGCATCAGTCACCCGTCGTAATTGATATTTTGGAAGCTCCTCTGCTGGATGCCAAGGTCCTCAGCGAAGGAGGGAGATCAGCCTGACCAAAATTTCATGGTCCACGCATTAGGAGCTGATGGACAGAGCAACCCACAGCAGAAATGAGTTCATGCGAAAAATGGCTCTATTGTCAAAGAGGACACATTCCATATTAATGCACATGTGAAATACATGCTACCATCTCCAGTCATTCAGAGCATATGGACAGTATACAGGAACAAGTAAGGAGAAGGGCTCATCTTATGGCATGAGATTGTCTTCTTGCTTTTTTCATGAAGCGGCAGTGGTACCTGGAGTTACGCAGCCTTCCTGTGTGCTGTGTATATTTATCATCACTCACAAAATGGCACGTAGTGATATCCATGGCAAAGGCGCCACAAAGCTGCCAAAAATATAATAAATCTGACGTCTCCAGGGTTGTACGTGAATTATTATTTAACAAAATGAAGATATTTTGAGTGACAGGTTGTGTTAAGATACAGGGGAACGTAAAATTTAATTAACGTGTACCCAAACTATAAAATCTGCTAATTCAGTATTTAATTGCATTCATACAAGCGTTGACTGGCGCGAGGATGGAGCCTCTGCGCTATTTACATTATAAACTTCCACAAGAAACATGCCAGTGGCAGACATGTAATTTCCTTCACCATCTGTCCTCAAACAAGCAATTACTGGTGATTAGAGACCAAAACTGGGAGCGGCAGGAACCCGTAAGCTTTAACTGATGAGATGTCCTTCTGAAATCAGCCTAAAGACCCAATGATTCATTCATTAATTTTCTAAGAAATTCTGTTTGGTCTATTACTCTGAACATTAGCCCCAGCCGAAGTTTATCACTGGGAATCTCTGGAGACCTCCTCCGAGAATTCCGCACTGTCACACCAAGACATCAATTTTACTTCCCACGCCGTGACACCAGCTGGCTATCGGTGAAGGGCCGCAGCCAAGGGGAGCTTCTGTGACATTCTGAAGTTCCCTGAAAAACACTTTTGCGCAGTTTGGAATATCTTGCCTTGGGAATTGCTGCTCACCATCCAATAAATATTTAACATGTGTGACAACGTTGTGGCTCGAGACATCCACTGTAGAGACATGGTTACTTCTACATTTAAGAAAAAATTGTAATGCATCTGTAAACACGACACCAGGATCCGCTGTATGGACTTCTGAACACATATGCACACATGATAGTGGCTGATATGAATTAATAATATCGAATGTGAATCCCATATACAAGGAATGCTGTGTCAGGTCATTTTTATATTGTACTATAAGGACATGTAACAAGCAAAGTGGAATTAAACACAGAGATGTTACTGTAGGGTGGGGAGGTTCTCTTCCACCTTCTACGTTTACTTGCATGACAGCATATATTGGCAAGAACAGGGACCCTTCCCACGTGAGTGCAGGGAGGGGTCATGCACATATACACACCCCCATCTGTCAACTGTTAAGTTTACTATCCAGAGAAGCCACATCAATTAAACTTTCTGTATTTTAGGCCAGATTTTTGTATGACTGATTGTAACTCTACGGCAGAAGGGTGAGTCTCACAAAGCCATAAACAGCAGGACGCAGACGTCCAGAACTTTCATCAGCATGCATTGGCTGTCAGGGTATCTAGGAAGGACTAGCAGGCCCCCGCAGTCAGAGCTGACCCCATCCAGGAGAGCTCATGTGCAATAACTAAAGCTACACAGTGCAGTATTTCTGCAGGGATCTGTGAGGGGGGGGGCTGAAAGTACCATTTGAGGTCTTGAATGTCCCTTTTTGATCACCAGCTTAGCCAACCGCAACCCGAGCAAATTTGTTGTGGGTCGTGCCCATCAAAAATTCCAGAACCAGAGACCCAGAAATCTGCATTATGGTCTTGTTATTCCAGCTAAGGTGCCATTTGCTGAAGAAGGCCACTGAATCAAATTGCCCAGCTGAGGCAATTTATCTGGCCTATTATAACGTTTTGACATCATTGAGGGCTCTGGTTTGCGATCTTTTGCTCGACCAGTTTTGATTCAGCTCCATCATTTGCATTGTTTTGTATCCTGGCTTGTGGGACCTAATTACAGTCCTCTAGCTCAGTCTGATTCACAGTTAATCCTGCAGGTTATCAGGCCGCTGCTCTGCAAACAGCAATACAGCAAAACAAACATTTAGAAAAGAAAGATCTGTTTCTATATTGGAGTGAACAGCTTGGGAAAACAATAAGGAGAATAAAGAACGAAGCGTGTCACAATGTGGGGACGTGCCCCAAACTGAAAGGCAGCTGAGAAAAATAGGACCTTAATTCAGTAAATGTCCACAGCGAACCCCCAAAGTGCAAGAAATGACAAAATCCGAACGACAGTAAAACAGTTCCTGATTAGTTTTAGAGTTAAAATGATCGGGTTGTATTTGGATAATAATTGGCCACTGGAAACAGATGTGCATCTGATCCCCATTGGGTGATCATTCCAATGGCAGGAGATGCTAACGGGCTGGTCCATTGTGTGACAAAGATTCCTGAACTTCTATGAATCACAGAAGCAATCAGCGGCTCCACTGGTCTGTCTGGTGTTGGCTGAATGGAAAGGGATTCAGGCTTGACTCCGCTTTGACACGGCCAGTCCCTTTCAATCTGCAGCCTTCCACAGATGCCACTTAGGGCAACTGCTTCTGGTGCTGATGAGCTACACCCCCGCTCCTCCCCACCCCCCCTCTGCTCAGAGGAGGCATGTACTTTCACATTTGTGTCACATTCGATAAATCTGTCCTTTTCGGTGAAGCTGGTCCGTGCCGTCAGCCAGCCTGACGAACCCACCCCCCCGCCCCCCTCACTGGCCAAAGGCGGCCGCTTAAATTGGCAGGTGGACATTAACAGCTTGTGTCAGGAAGACAATTACACAATTTCAGCCATCACATTCCCCTTTTTCATTGGTCTTTTTATTCTGCTTTTGCATTACAGAAGCCACTACAATGACATGCAGCACTAGCTGTAGAAGAACTGATACCAAGCTGAAGGTTAAGCAGATCCATAAATCAGGGGTCACATTCATTATCTGACATTTAGTTGATTAACAGAGGCACCCCCTGCATTATGATTTTTCTATTTTTTGACCATCTGCTGAGGTGATTCTGTTAGGAGGTACAGCACCCCGTTTGGTCATGACTTAACCTACTGAGCCAACATGCCGCCAATCACTAGCTCTGGGATTATATATGTAGGTATATGTATAAGTGTAAGCCCTAATTGAATATGTATCACGCGGAGTTTCTGCTTCCGAAGAGGATCACAGTGTGACATTCTACTTCAGCTATTGCTTCAGCATGTATTCAACTGCTACACTTTGAAAATAATTTGAATGGAATTAAATTGTGTATGAATTCTGAGATTTCTCAGCGAGTAAGCAAAGTCAGGTGGTGTTAAAGTGAGTTCTCCCTCTCCCTGCCTGTTTATCTCTGACAGCTCCAGCAGGAAAATCCTCCAGAAGAACTTGGGCTGCAAACATAATTAAGCAGGATGCAGTTCCTGGATATCAGGAAGGATTACTGGCATTACAAATGGAAAGGCTGCCCATGTAACGAAGGAAGTCTGAGCAAGAGGCTCAGCGATTTGTCTGTGCTATTAGGCTGAAGACGTGGGATACTGGGGGACCTCAGCAGCATGAGCACGTGTGTCTGCGTTTGAGGTGTTATGGATGGTCGGCTTTCAGCTGACAGCAAATTGTCCCCTGTGGTGGCTGTGGGGAATATCAGTCAGTAGGTTTACTGCTGGTGCTACAGCAGCATGACCTGCCACCCTGCAGTGGGGCACTGGCGTCAGCACCACTGGACCACAACACCACTGGACCACAGCACCACTGGACCACAACACCACTGGACCACAACACCACTGGACCACAACACCACTGGACCACAACACCACTGGACCACAGCACCTTCATCGACAGGAATAGGATGTCCTGGAAATGAGCTCAGGTGCTCACACGAGGTTTTTTAAAAGCTCTTAACTGAACAATAATATGTTGAAAATTATAACCGTGCAGGTTTACTTAAAATGATCTAACTGCACATCAACATTTCAGTAGCACAAATGTTGTCTTCCAGGCTGTGAATTATATCTACAATAAAACAGGGAATGTAGAGTGTATAAAACACAGTAAATATTATGATATGGATATATCACGGCAACAAAGTCACCAGTATGGGGTGTATTAGTTTATTTTATGGAATATTGACACTAAGGATTCAAACTGGTAATATTTTTTTACTACAATGTGTGATTATAGTACGTCTTTTGCATGAGAAGGCTTTGGTAGATCAGCAATCTAAAGTGATGGCTTTTTTTGGATGATTCAGTCTGTGTATCTAACCAGCTGTCCCTGATGCCACAGCTGGATATTTGGATATGTGATTAATTTATGCAGCAATTATTTTCAGGGTAGTTTAAGAGTTAGACTATGGTCCAGAGAAGAATGGCGTGCTGGAACAATCCAATGGGTTTCTGGACGACTTGAGCCCACGTCTTCCATAGTAAAACCTGGATTAAAACCTCAGAGTAACTAAAGAGCCCATGTCTTAGAATGCATCAACACAGACCCCATCAGAACAAACAACCCTAAGGCCCGGGTCTTAGAATGCATCAACACAGACCCCATCAGAACAGACACCCCTAAGGCCCGTGTCTCCCTCCTCGCGCTCTCGCCAATGTGCACCACACACCTCCATAACACTCAACTCCCAGGGTGGACAGGCCAAAAGAAGAGGGAGGGGCACTGACAGACCAATGGAATTCCCTTTTGGAAGTCCCCTCCCGCATGGGTTTTTGGCTGAGGGTAAGCAGGACACACACACACACACACACACACACACACACACTCCTCTTCTGAGATACCACTGGGACCTAGGTGCACTCTGCAGTGGGTTGCCACGGTGATGGTAGGGAGGCAGTTGCAGCTTCATGAAGCGGAGATGTCTCAGCAGGCTGAAAAGTTCCCTGTTCACTGTGCTGTATCCCCTGACAGCTAATTGAGACGTGAAACATCAACATAGAGAATGGGGTCAGGGCACCAAAATCAGCACTACAATTACGTTATCATAACCGTATCAGGAAGTATCAGAAAATATATATCACACTACAATTACATGAACATTATATTCATTATTTAAAATATTAATCAGTGTTGAAATGATGAATGATGAGTTAATACATATAAATATATAGAATACTTCATCCAATATAAGAATGTAGCCTTCATTAGTGTCCTCCTTTGAAATAATAATAATAATATGCAGATGTTTCAATGGCAGTGAATTAACATGCTGTACCTCACTCATTACATAGTTTTGATTGATAAGGGCTTTGATAACAGCCTGAAAGGTCATCAGCCAATACCGTACTCAGCTCATTTTTAATTGAAACTGATTCTAGACGCAGGCTCTGATTTTTGACACCACCAGCTCTTTGATTGATCGCGTCCTTCGGTAACGACCTCTGTAAGGCTCGCTCTTCTGAGCTCCACACTTGTTCACCTTGAGCCCACCGTCCACAAACATAACATTTTCCTGCTACCTCAAACCACTGCCCCTAACCTCTCTCAGGAACTACGGTCCCTTACCCAACTGTTGCAAATTCAGCGGGTTACTTGGAGACATGGTCCAAGTCTCGATGTTAGGGCCACTCAGCCCTGCAGATCCTACAACACTGAGGACCCTCTATGTGTCTTACATGCCAAGTCAAGCTTTCACGTCTATCAATTTCTGCTCATCATACCCTCCTCATTTCCAAACACACTTTGACTTTTATACTGGTATGAGCACTGCTTAACAGCTGTAGAATGCATTAACAACAAACATTATGCAGTAATAAAAATTATAATGATATAACCTATAATTCTTGTTACTGATGTACATAAAAGCTAATGTTAGGATGTTAAGGCATACTTAATTGCTGTTTATAAATGTTCTAAGATAAGGTCATATGAATGTTCTATGAATGCAATATAAAGGCACTATGAAGGTGCAGTTAATGTAAAGCATTACCAAATAAATTAATGAGTGCTACTGGGAACAGAACACCCATTTCCCTGTATTGTCTACTCACCAAATTGAGAAGATATGAATGTGCATTCAGAGAAACCTTCGAAAGAATCCTTAATAATAAAGGAAACATGTGAGGTCTGTTTGCTGAAGTTCAGCTTCACCCAGGTAGTCCTGAGATCCTGAAATCTGACTGGAGCATAACAGATATGCTGCAGAGAGGGGTCACCATTTCTCACATGACAGGAAAAGACATCTCCAAAAGTACTGGGATGCCTGGAGATCAGCTCACTAGGCTCCCATGCTGGTCTGGAATGCAGCACAGGGCTATAAATTATTCATCAGCTTCAGCTGGTCCGATTTTCTGTTCCTGTTCAAAGGCGCACAAGTCAGCCTCCTGTGATCACTACCTGAAGCTTTTTGCTCACAAGTTTTCTTACAGTACAAGCGCAGCACAGCAACTTGTCAATCTGAGCCCCAAACTTTGATAAAAAGTGAAAAATAAAAGCTATATGATACTCAAGATGGCCGTCTTTCCCTAGGGACACATATGAGGAACATTAAACTCAGAATTGTGCTGAGGGCAGCCAACTGCTGGGACCTCATCGCTGAGAGGAAAATGTCCTTTGTCTAGCTTCCTTCAGATTCTGCTTTCACAGCATGACTTATGGTGCAATACTTACATTCTACAGTGAGAAGCAGGGATCCCTGAAAGTATCTGACACTTTCACTGAGCGAGAGGAAACCAATCCTGAAACGTACAAGCAGACAAACACAGAAATTACCAGGGGTTGTCTACTTGTTGTGGGATGGTCACATGACTCAGACCTTAAAGGTAAATGACCCATGTCAAACTGTTGTAACTAAAAGATATAAATAAACATAGCAGCAGTTAGCTTTGAGCAGACCAGGAGGTTATAAGTACAGAATGATAAAGCAGCTGTGAATGAGCACAGCTGTGAATGAGCACACCTGGGCTATAATGTGTAAGACAAACACTAATTAATTGCAAGGCGACCTTATGACCCTTGAGGAATCCTTTAGCTCTGCCTCAGAGTGTGAGCTTTAATGGCAAGGAAATTACCGGGCACTTTCAAGCTTTAAACACGACTTAGGAAATAATTTGCTTCAAGGCAAGGTGCTTAATGAACAGAAAAAGTCAATTAATGAAGTTAAAAAAAACAGAGCGAAGTCACATTCAGATATAATTAAAAATTATAAAAGTTATAATGAACCATAGAAAATGTACCGTCAAAATGGTTGTGAGTTGGAAAATATTGTTTATCAAACACAAAGAGCCTTTTCGCTGTTTTGTGTTGTGAAACAATCATTTAATTATTCATCGGCTCCCACATACTTTCCCCAGAGGCCGTCTTCTGCCACGTACATAGGCAGGCAGCCATAAATCCTAGATTAAGTATGCATAAATATACATTTTTCTGCTAGTAACACAAAAATCATTCCATCCAAGCTGATTTCCCTGCCATCAATCACTGGAATTACTGGAGTTAAGATTATGCTGTAGTTTACTTGTGGATTGAAGCCATTCAGGACAGTGCATGTTCATGGAGGTACAACAAGAGATGATCATCATCATCCACACTTTGCTGCAGGGGAATAAAAGCTAAGCTTCTGGCATCTGCAATAGAACATATGATACATATACCAACACATTTACAGAATATTGCTGACCAATTCTCCCACTCATCCCTCCTTCTGTTATATTTCAAACATTTAAGAACTCTGCTTCGTTTATATCTCTCAGGTTCCTTTTTTGTCTGTTTAACCCACAATCCATCTATATATGCCCGTCAGTTTCACATCTTGTGGAAAATTGAAGGTTCTGTTGCTATGGAATAATATGGCACCTAATGTTAAATTAATTTATGCCCTGTGATGGACTGGCATGCTGTCCAGTGTGTACCCATCTTCCACCCTGGACCCCATTTGCTTCAAATCCCCCCCCATTACCAGGAATAGAGTACCCCAAGTGTGTGTGTATGTGTGTATGTGTGTGTGTGTGTGTGTGTGGTGGGGGGGGGGTGGAAATAGAAGATACAGGTCTGCTATGTTTACAGTCAGCAGCACACACTAAGGAGATGTACATGACATGGAACATAGATTCATCTGACAGTATGAAATGTACCAAACCACATGGCCACCCCACTGCCAGAAGGATGTGGACAAAACCTGCCAGATGCTCCCTAACCTCCATGGTTTCAATCTAGAGAAACCAAGAAGACGGAGGATAATTAGAGGCACCTGTCCAGAGACCATGGCGGTTTAGAGGCGCATTTGGCCATAACGTCGGAAATAACACATCACTTCCAGGGAGCCCTGCATGTGGAATGCCAGTCTGTCTTTAGTTCACAGGGTTCGTGTCAGCATATATCAAGCCTCCACAATGGGCAGTCTGAGTTCAGCATCCATGAGTTTCATTATGAGAGGACGAGCACTGCATTCTCAGAAGGCAGCTGGATGCTCGCTGTGTGTACTTGCCTCTGTGAGCTTGAGAGCCACATGAAGAGGGTGACGGTGCTGACCGGGAAGACAGACTGGGTGTGCACCTCACTGAGGGTCTCTCCTGGATCCAGCATGAATCCTCCCTGACCAGGAAGACCCAGCGCTGGAGAGACGAACGCCACCTTCCATCCTGTTCACCTTTAGAGAGAGACGAACGCCACCTCCCAACCTGTTCACCTTTAGAGAGAGACGAACGCCACCT
>JABFEA020006307.1:0-23510 GCA_019775915.2 Cyphomyrus plagiostoma | reverse complement strand
GCTTCCAGAGCTCTGTCCAGGGGAGGCCACTGCTCATCCAGAGCCCTGCCCAGGGGAGGCCACCGCTCATCCAGAGCTTCCAGAGCTCTGTCCAGGGGAGGCCACTGCTCATTCAGAGCCCTGCCCAGGGGAGGCCACCGCTCATCCAGAGCCTCCAGAGCCCTGGCCAGGGGAGGCCACCGCTCATCCAGAGCCTCCAGAGCCCTGCCCAGGGGAGGCCCGTTCCTGCTTTTCCCAACCCTCCAGAGCCCTGCCCAGGGGAGGCCAGCTCCTGCTTTTCCCAACCCTCCAGAATCCAGCCCACCGGGGCCCACTCAGTCCATCCTTGCCTCTGCAGCACCTCAGGAGCCTGTCCTATCAACCCCAGTCAGGTCCTGCCCCTTGTAGGATCCTTCCCCCTCTGTTTCTTGGCCTACTTCCCCTTCAAGCCCCATTTGCGTCTTTCCTTTCTGGTTTTCCTACTCTGTATTGGCTCCCATCCCATGTCCCAGGTTCTGTTCTTCATATTCTGTGTCCTGTCCCAAATCTGTCTCCCTAGTCTTCAAGTTCTGTTCCCTGTGGTGTCCCCTGTCCTGTCCCTGCTTGTTCTTCACCTGACTGCCCTTGTTCCTCTCTTGTTCAATGTCTTAGTTATGCCTGTCCTGGCTTTCATTAGTGATTTCTATGTCTACATCTGTGCTATTGTTGGCTTCTGCTTCCTAGCCTTTGTGGTCTGGGAAGTCTTTATATGGATAAAGATTTAGCTTTCCACCCCTTAGGAGTATCTGCAATAAATGCCAGGAACTAGATTGTACAGGTGACAATGCACAAGTGGTCTTCATCTTCATTTCAGATGTTATCATTAAATATTAGATCTTGCCATGTTCTAAACTGGCGCTCCTCTTTTCTGGTCCTCAACAAGTACCATGTGGTGGTTTCTAGTGTAAAATTTAAGCGTAAGTGTAAAATGGATACCTCACAGATTTTTATTTAGGTTTCAAATACAATGAATAAGGATGTTAAACCTGAATAAAATTAATATCTTAAAATAACCAGGTGGCACCTTCAACTTTTATGTATAAATCGGAACCATAACTAAAATTCTAGAGCAAAGATTAAATGATTTAATCAAACAATAAAAACTAGAGGCAAAGTGGAAAAACAAAAACAGGATGTAGGGCTTTATGTATTAAGGCTAAATAGCGGCAATACACAGTAGTGAGCATCTATTACTAATTCACTAGTGCAGTGTTTCCCAACCAAGTCCTCGGGGACCCCCAGACAGTTCATGGTTTTAGGTTTTTAGGTTTTAAGTAGGCTTTATTGTCCCTGAGGGACAATTTGGGTTGCAGGCAGCAGTCAACACAACCAACATATATTGTAATAAGATTAGGGCTGCTACGATTAATTGACATATTCAATTAAATAATTAAAAAAATTATTTTAACATTTTTACCTTTATGGTTTCTAAAACACTTCAGTTCGTCATAACAATTGTTTTCCTTTGATATCACTCCGTAATTATGGGAGTAGTTCAAATAATCACTAAACAAAAAGGTGGTTTTACACTGTGCAAAGTTTTGATGGCGTACCACAGCGGCACTAGAGAAACACCTGAAATGGAAACGCACAGCCGCTATTCTGCACAATGAACTGCTAAAGTAGGCAAAATCACCATGTTGTCTATTCATGTCCATTAAACTACCATTAGTACATAGACGTTTTTATATCTTTTGTCCTTGTAGTTGCTAAATATACATATTTTTAAAGCCATAAAGTTGTCTGGCTGCTACCTTAGAATCTCCACTGAATAAGTATTTGAGAGAAGAGCTAAGCTAGAATCTGGGCTTGTGCTGCGTTCCATTTACTTTGGAGGTCAGAACTCGAATCTGGGAATGACGTCACACACACGAGTTAACAGTTCAGTAAAGTCAGAAAACCATTTAGCAGTAACAGGCACCCGTTTCAAAAAACTTTCTTGTTTACCTGGATAACTTGTGCTAAGAAACAGTATAAAACTACAGCTTTAACTTCTGTTGATAAAGGGTGCAGTCATCTTGAATTCTGCTCTCAGGGTTGTGTCGATTCCTCCAAGTTCACAAGTCGGAATTCTGACTTGGGGGCATTCCAGTTGAAATTTCAAACTAGGAACTTGGAATTTATGAGTTACTAGTTGAAATGGAACGCAGCATTATTTTACATTAATTGACGGTGAGAGTGCGTGTTCATGCATGTTGAGCTTGTAGGGATCAGTGTAATTACCGTAAACTAAAACTGAAATGAAAACGCACATTAAATAACATAAAATAATTCATAAACTGAAATAAAAACGAAAAGTATATTAACCAAAAAAAAACATCAGACTATGTAACCTTTGTAGGCTGCATCCTTCGAAGGTTTGCACAATGAATCTTGGGATCTCAGCAAAAGAATAATGTATTGCCAGGCTGCGTTTCAATGAGCCTTCGAAATGGAATGACCTTGCCGTGTCACTATGACATAATTTGGTCTTCAAATGCTGCCTTAAAAGGATTCAGCCCCTGAATTTAGACACGGCCATAGTCTGAAGTCGGTTCTAAAAAAGGGTTATGGAACTGCCTCTGAGGAACTACAATCAGGTCGAGTTCCTGGAATGTGATCACGACAAAAGTCCCTGGTCCTGTATAATGGGTTTGGTTCCAGAAAAAAGTTCAGGTGGTGTGAAAGTGCTTAAGGATTACAGGCATTCTGCCCTGGTTCCTCTTGCTGGAGATGACATGAGAGTACTCGTACCAGAGGCAGCACTGGATGCCAAACCAGGAAATTGACATTGTAACATCATTGAAATTTTGAGCATGTTCCATAGATTTTTGGGGATTAGCCCTGTGGAACTCCATACTTCAGGTCATGGTCAAGAATGTTTCTAGAGTTAATAAGAAAGTGTGATAGCAGCCACAGACAGTCGGTGACTTGTTTTATTCACCACATTGTTGTGAAGTAGCCGATGAAACTGAAATACTGACCCACTACCCCAGTTAATTAATAGGTGCTGCTTTTCACAGATGGTTGGCCTTCACTTTCTCTACATAATTATATCAACAGAACCAGCAGTGAATTTTCCACTAGATCTATCTAGTCTGCTTGAGATGTTGCTAGTCAAGCAAAAGCAAGGGTATCCTAGGCAACACTCAAAGTGCATAAGTCCCATTGCCAAACTTACCAGCAAGTTTTTCCTCATACTTTACCTAAGGGAGGACGTCTGTTTAGTCTCCAAGTGAGGACTTTAGAAAGCAGCAGAAATCTTGAATCAGTCAGTCAAGTCTCTCCATTATTTTGGCTGTGGTAACCTGGTAACTGACTGACAATTGTTCCCAGGCAATCACACAATCACAAAATACCCTCCAAACACTGCAGATAAGTTAAGAACTTCTCTGATATGGTACCGTTTCGATTGCACAAGAGACAAAAAAGGAGTTTTATTGAGTGCTACATAAGTTTGCAGGAGTGGGAAAAAGTTAAGCATTGCTCAAGTATGTTTTTTGTAGTTTAAGCAAATTATTATTTATGTTCTTGACTGAATGGAATGTTATATTTTCACCTAATAAAAGAAAAACATGCTTACTATGCCTAATTTGGCTATCAGACAGCCAAATATTATGCTGGCTTTCAGAAGGACACTGGCACTTAGAAAGTGCCTTGTAACTCTCATGAGTGAGCTAATGATGGCAGATTACAGCACAAAATTATTTAAAGCCTGAGGATGTAAGTACCTGTTTAAGGAAAGGTGAATATAAAACCAGATAATGCAGTAATGGGAAATAAGATATTTGGCAGGCCATTTCATTGCAAGTGACTACAATGGGAACCACCTGCCTTTTGCCCGTTGTGAAACAAAGTGCACTGTAAGAACATAAATGTACAAACGAGAGGGGGGCATTCTGCCCATGAAGCTCGTTTGGGGAGAACTCAACTAATAGCACAGAGTTGTTAAAATCTTATTTATTGAAGTAACTCTTTGGCTGAACAGCATCCAGACCTGTTAGAATATTATATACCTGTATCATATCCCCCCTTAGTCTCCTTTGCTCAAGGCTGAACAGATTCAGCTCAGCTAACCTCTCCTCATAAGACATTTCTCTAAGACCTGGAATTGTTCTCGTAGCCCTACATTACACCCTTTCCAAGGCAGCAATGTCCTTCTTAAGGTATGGTGACCAAACCTGCACACAATATTCTAGGTGCGGTCTTACTAAGGAATTATATAAATGTAACATCACCTTCCTTGACTTAAACGCCACACACCTAGACCAACATAACCCAACATCCTATTAGCCTTTTTAATTGCTTCCCCACACTGGCGAGAGTGGGACATGGAAGCATCAACATGCACACCGAGGTCTTTCTCATAATCAGCTACCTTTATTTCAGTGGAACCCATAAAATATCTGTACTTTATATTTCTACTCCCTGCATGGATTACCTTACATTTATCTACGTTAAATCTGCCAGATATCAGCCCTGTCGCTAATTAAATCAAGATTCCGTTGTAACTTCTGTGCTGCTAGTTCGGTTCCTGCTATACCACCCACCTTAGTGTTGTCTGCAAATTTAACAAGTTTACTCTATGTATTGAACCCTGAGGTACCCCACTATGAACGCAGGCCCACTGTGGCCTTGTGCCTGCTGCTATGATCTTAAGCAGGAGCTGTTTGTGGGGACAACCTCGAAGGAAATCAAGGTCATGTCGTAGGCCTTTTTGTGATCAATTTCTATTGCAGCTTCCTCAAAGAACTCAATTAGATTAGTTAAACAGGACCTACCTCTCCTAAATCCATGTTGGCTATCCCTCAGAATGTTATTTGCAACCAGGTAATCTAACATTTTAGCTTCCATTACTTTTTCAGTTAAACTGATTGTCTTATAATTTGCTGGATTACTTCTCCCTTTTTTGAATATGGACGTTATATTAGCATGCTTCCAATCAGAAGGTACCACACCAGCCAGGCACGCAGTTAGCACCAGGGACGGATGGGATGGGTCCCCTTCAGATTCAGAGTGACCTCAATCCGTCTCCCCCACTTACAGGACTTTGCATAAGGAGAAAATATCCTTGGTCCCCCCCAATTCAAAAATCCTATCTACGCCATTGACACCAGCAGATAAGGATTTCTGAAATAGTAAAGTTAATGGCTGGCTAATAATTCCTCTGATCTCTTTTAAAACTATAGGTAAGATGCCATCAGGGCCCTGCTATTAATTTACTTTGAGCTTAGCTAGGCTTTGTAGTACATCAGCTTGTTATACATATATTGGTCATAGACGACACTGGATTAGTAATAAGAGTTGGTAATTGCTCATGTCCCCTATCGTGATACTGAATACCCATGTGAAATGGTCATTAAACTCATTTACTGTATCGATTTCATTTTCAATTATAAGACCCTTACTATCCTGTAGATTAGTGATTTCAGCTTTTACAGCTCTTTTAGAGTTAAATTATTGAAAGAAACTTTTAATGTCATTCTTAGCCTCCAATGCAATTTTCCTTTAGACATTTCTCTTAGCGAGTCTATTGTTATTTTTTAACTAAACCTGTAGACTCCCGCTTTATTATGAAATCATTAGTTATTTTTCATTTGTATAACAGAGCCCTTTTCCTCCTGACTTCATTCTTAATTTCCATAGTAAATCACCTTGGTTGCGGTTTTCTAGATTTAGTTTAGCTGGAAACAGGTATGAAGTCCTTTTGCACTTGCAATAATGTGGTTTTAAAAAATCCCTATGCCTCATCAACGGTTTTGCCATTTTACTCCATCGAGATTACCGTTTCTAGTTTCAGTCTCATAACATTAAAGTTAGCCTTCCTAACACTGAATATATTTGTTTTGGACTTTGCTCTTTGAACAATAAAATTAACCTCAAATTTAAACATGTTATGATCACTACTGTCAACTGGTTCTAAAACCTTTAATTTTCCAGTCCTATCCTGGTTATAACAGAAAACAAGATCAAAAATGGCATCTTTCCTGGTAGGGGTTTTAACAAACTGAGTAATAATAAAGTACCAATTCCACCATGTCAAGTTCATTTACAGAAGAGTCAGAGACTATGTTCCACTGTATCTCAGGTCATACACTGGGCACAAGGCTGGCACTTCAGGGCCACGTTTGTTCAGTTTTGAGAAAAAATACACTGACATTCAGTGCAAGCAAATCAAAAGTGGCAATTGCACTAAAGACTGAAACAAAACAAAAATGTGTGGATTTTGTGTGTGCGGACCTATGACCCATGATTGCAAACAAAACCTATATTTCCTTTGCAGGTGGGGATGGGATGAGATGTATAAGATGTGTGTGGGAGTGGAATAAAATGTTTTTACAAAGTATTTTACATTAAACACCAGCAACGAAGCTATACAACAAATGAACCATAATGGTATGCAGCTCCGCTGACTGAAGATCTGGAGACTAAGCATCAGTCTTTCTTAAAATATTTTGATGTACACATTATCTTTCAATTTGCAATCTTTTTATTTTTAATCTTTCGCATGTTTGTGTGATGCTGCACGTTCCTAAATGTGTATCAAGCAGTGCACATGCACTGTGCACACACATATAGGTGCATGTCACTATCTTGATAATGCAGTCTTAAATAACAAATACTGCGCTATTGACTTTAGATCAGGTTTTTGTTGTTGAAAAGCACACCTGACTCCACCTCATTTTATGATCGATGCCCACGGGCGGTCAGATGGACACAAGTATGTTTGCTATTTAAACAATGTGAACACTGGATGGGAAAATGACAACTGCTTTGGGTTCATGCTACCAAAGATTTTGTGTCTTTGCCATCTGTGTAGGTAAGTCTAATCAAGACAAAATAGTGATTCTATCTCTATATAGATTATGGGTGTCCTGCATGTTGGTTGGATTACTGACCTTGCAAGTTAATATATATATATATATATAGAGACACACATATATATGATAATTATCATATATATGCATTATGTCATTTTGTGGGATACCTACTCAAAATACTCTTTCTGTTTCTCTGTATCACCATCAGGGCTAAGTTCTTTAAAGGCAGGAAAATCCATGGCGAATTTGACATCAAAGTTGAACAGGTAGGATATGCAACTGAATAATCATTTCTTTATTGCCTGAAAATCATGAAACTTCAAATCATATGATGAGCAGTGAACAGCGGTAGGGGATGCGTGACTATGGAGATTGAGGATAGGGGGCAGGTTACAAGGTTTGCCTCTTGGAACAGTTGATTATTAAGTGACAGCCAGGCATACAATGACCATTCTCAGTATTTATTTTCTACCATGGCCTTTTCTTTGGAATTGTGGAATTTTAAGAATGTGCCCGAGGATCCTGTTGTCAGTCTTAAGAAAATGTTTGATAGGTACTCATATTGCGTGATGATTCCATGTTATTGTGGAAAGGGGAAGACACAGTAATAAGCTGCATGAATTCGATGAGACTTCCTGATAATGGCCCCGTCAGATGTCTGTTGCATTCGATTTGTCTGATAATTTATCGTGGCTTTGTGTTTGCTTAGTTGACTTCCCTTCATCACCAGCGGTTTTCACAGTTTTCATTTCTATTGGTGCCCACCCCCCCCAACAGGCTGAGTTTTCTGAGATCAACCTGGTGGCCCATGCTACTGGTAGCTACAGTGTGGACATTGAAGCAGTCCGCAATGGTAACAAGGTGACCAAGTAAGTGTATGCTCCCTGGAATCGTTTTTCTGTGTTTCCATAAAAGAAAATTAAATCACTGCATTATAATTACATAGTCTTACATCAAACATGATAGGAAAACAAATGAAACACGGTTAATCAAAAGTGCTGTACACCTTCTGCTGTCTTGGTGTTGCTGTAATTGTTGACTTTAAATGTAAGTCAGATTTCTCATGAATGAATGTGAGAGACGGGAAACAGGACCATGTGACAGGGACTGAAAGACAGGAAAAAGTTTGTTACAAAGGCTTCCTATTTGAGGGATATGATGGGATTGTCTCAGATGGGACATAACCAAACAAAAAAGCACTGTTATTTTGGGTCTGAAAAGATAATGAAAATGAACAAGAAAAATTACAACAGAACATGCCAAAATGTAAGGGTTAAGTGAAACTGATTAATACACATAAACTTGCTCACCAGATTCTCTGTAATACTGCTGGATGGATGGGCCCTCAAAGGGCTTTAATAATGTTCTATATAATTTAGCACATAGCATGAACCTGTCACACTTGTAATACATCATTTTATAATGGATTCAGATTAATCACCTCCATATTTATCTCTAGAACAGTAATACCACTATCACTATTGTTCAGATAAAATGATTTCTGTGTAACTTTTGTACTGCAGTGGAGCATAGCACGGCTGGCTATTTCTGGCAAGCACTGCTAAGGGTCTGTTGTTGGGCAACGTTACTACAGCTGTGGCTGTTGTCCAGCAACCAATCCGGAATGGAAAACTCTTAATTGTCATTGTCAACAAAATGGGGGCATTTGCATCAACAGACTTTGGTGCATATGTAGGTTTAAACAGATTTTATTTGACTGAATTTAAAAAATACTTTACATTAGCAATTGTAATTTGAAATATTTGCCGCAATTGTTTGAAAAAGCAGAATTGTCCTGGGATTGTGCTTTGCATGGAGTGGGGGTGCTTATGTGAACAGCAGCGCTTTATTTAGCTTGGAGTTCCCAGAGGACTGTGCACAGCATCGAGTTGACACCCCTCCTCTGTACAGAACATCAAATTATTTGAAAGAGGAGGTGATGAGACAGTTGATGGTTGCTATGTGTAGCTGTAAAGTATCAATATCAGTCTGTGGGGATTCTGTAGGATATTTTGATTAGTGGTGTGGGGAATGAGTGTAATGATATATCCTTACATCCATCTTGTAACCAGGCAACATAACACACATTGGGGTTCTCTCTGCATGTGATGTCAGTCCAACACAGGAGATATTCATGTAGACAGTATAGGAGATTTTAGAGACTGTATTGAGTGTAACAGCATGTATGTCGGTTATGGTAGGTGGTGGAATTCAGTCCCTGAACCATATAGGTATGAGGCCAGCATGTCATCCACAGTTTTTATAGTGATTGTCTATTATAGTAACTCTGTAAAAAAAACTGCATACAGATCACAATCATGAAAGAGTAAATTGGGGGAGCATGGAGATCTCAAGGTGGGGCTGACCATAAAAAATGGGGCAGCCTGGAAGGTGCACCAGGACCCTGATTCCCAGTCCAACCATGTTGTAGCCCTTCCTACAGAGTTCTCCTCTGAGTTTGCCTTTGTATACAGAGGCAGTAATGGCTGTTGTTTGTTTTTATGCCTCCTAACCATATAGTTAAATGTAACCCAAAATAAAGTTCCGGTTCCCTCCTCCCATTCCCTGGACAAATTACCCTATTGAGTCTCTCGCCTAGGGCCTCGTCAGTAATATGCAATAGAAAATTGTTCAATGGGATGGTAAAAATGCAGACATCACTTCAAATTCAGTTAGAGCACTGTGACCTTAAAGGAACTGGAGGAGCCTTAACTCTGCTTTATCATGGTTACTTTCATTAACGTCTATCTTGCCTCCAGGTGCTTTCGGCCAGACTTTGTGCTGGTCAGGCAGCATGCCTTTAGCATGGCAAAGAACGGAGATTTCCGGAACATCGTCATCGGCCTGCAGTATGCTGGCCTACCGAGCATCAACTCCCTACACTCCGTCTACAACTTCTGTGACAAGCCATGGGTGGTGAGGACTTCAGTTATGCATACTTGCTATTTTTCTAATTTAATATGAATGCTCTCTGATTGAAGAACCAGTGAGATACTTTTGTAGTCTCTGAAAAGAAAGGAGTGTTTCAGCTTTAATGCACTGGAGTCATGATCTTGTCAGTTTCTGGCCATTTTTGTGTGGGTGTGTTTTTTGTGATAATTTGCATCTATTTATATGTGCCTGGAAGAACATCAAAAAAGCAAATGAAATGCACACTATCAGTCCTTATTGTCCCTCACAGTTTTCAAACTTGTTATATGAATTTCTGCCTTGTGAAGAACATGACGGCAGTTATAAAATATGAAAGAACATTTGTAGTTGTGGAATTTCAGGAAGGATTTTCAAAATCTCTGTTTTATTAACTTTCTGAAGTCTAAGTGTAATATAACTATCTCTGTAGGAATTATAATGTTATAATGTTAACAAGTGATGCTTGTGTTTGAGGGTAATAACTGTTGCATGCTAACATGTTATTTTTGCGTATGAGGTTAATAGCTCTGCATGCTTACATGATATCTTTCTGTATGTGGGTAATAACGGTTGCAGTCTAACATGCTATATGCATGTTTGAGATTTTTAGCTGTCTGAGGCTAATGTGCTGTCTTTGTGTGTGCAATTTAAAACTGCTGCAGGCTATTCCTAAATATGAGGCTGATGACTCTGTAGGCTACAATGATGACTGTATGAGGCTATTAACAGCTGTAGGCTAGCATGGCATGTTTGTCTTTGAGGGTAATAACACATTGCAGGCTAACATTCTAGCTTTGTGAATGAGACTGATGTCTTTGTAGGCTACCATGATAACTCTCTGTATAAGGTTAATAACTGTTGTAAGCTAACATGCTATGCTTACATTTGAGACTAATAACTTTCAGGCTAACATGCTATTCCTGTTTACAAGTGTAATGACAGTTGCAGACTTGCAGGCTAACATGCTACTGCTTGTCTCTTGTAGTTTGCTCAAATGTCCAGATTGTATAAGCAGCTGGGGCCTGAGGAATTCCCGCTGATTGAACAGATCTACTACCCCAACCACAGGGAGATGGTGAGTGTGCCCCTACCCCTACAGAGGCACCATCTGCACCCACCCTCCAAGGGTGGGGGATCAAACTGTGAGAAATGCAGTCTTACACTGTGCCTGAGCCTGTCTATGTTGCATGTCACGCTTCAAGCACACAGGTCCACTCAGGATTATATTTTAGAAAAATAGACGTTATGGACTGGAACTTGGTGGGATTTCCCAGGAGTGGAAGCAGTTGCTATGCTCTGGAGATTCAGATGTTCCCAATATCAAGGTTACTAGATGCGCAAAATTCAAATATGTTTAGCTCTGAACATGGCTTTTGCTAAAGGAGATGTAATACATAAACAGTATCTGAAATGATCAGAGACTGAGAAGCAGTTGGAATGAAGGGAAATAGACTAAAACTTTTCTAGGCCAATGAAGAAAAAATGGGTTTGCGTAATTACTGTCATCAGTCCAGGGCTGCTATATGAGACTGTAATGAGTAAATTGACCAGTTAGTTGGGCCAGATGGAGCCTGGGCTTCTCATTATGAAGCATGGAGCATCAACACTGGCTGAGTCATGCATTAGCACTCTGGCATTGTCTGGCAGAGCAGAGCTCAGTTTTATGAATACACACCACCTCCAGGAAACCAGCTTCAAGAGCATGGTGAGAGGTCCACTGAGGTGATTGTGGGGACTCAACCACCATTGTTATTGTGTTCCTATAACTGGTGTAGGTAGTAGATGTTATATACTACATCCATACACTATATGGACAAAAGTATCAGCAAACCTGGACATTACACCTACTGGAACTGTTATGGGATCCCATTCCATAGGTATCAATATGGAGTTGGTCCCCTCTTTGTAGCTATTACAGCTGCCACTCTTCTGGGAAGGCTTTCAAACAGAGTGTGCCTTTAGGAATTTTGGCAATCCACCCAGAGCAGCATTGTGGCACTGATGTTGGACATGAAGGCCTGGCTCACAATCTACATTCTAGTTCATCTTAAAGGGCTCTGTCCAGACCAGTTCTTCCACACCAAACTCACCCAACCATGCCTTTATAGACCTTGCTTTGTGCACTGGAACAAAGACATGCTGGAACAGAAAAGGGCCCAAACTGTTCCCAGAAAGCTGGAAGCATTGTCTAAAATGTCTCGATGCTGAAGCATTAAAAGTTCCCTTCACTGGAATTAAGTGACCTCAACGCCATACCATTTTCCCTCCTTTACCAAACCTTACAGTTAGCACAATGCAGTCAGGTAGGTAATGTTCTTTTGGCATTCGGCAAACTCAGATTCATCTGTCAGACTGCCAGACAGAGAAGTGTGATTCATCATTCCACAGAAAACAGTTCCACTGCTCCAGAGTTCAGTGGCTTTACACCACTCTGTCTGATGCTTGCCATTGCTCTTGGTGATGTGAGCCTTGCATGCAGCTGCTCAGTGATGGAAGCCCATTTCTTGAAGCTCCCGGCAAACAGTTTTTGTGCTGGGGTTATTGCCAGAGGAAGTTTGGAACTCTGCATTTATTAAGTCAACAGAGGGAGTTTTAAGTCAACAGAGGGACTTTTACGCACCATTTCAGCATTCAACTCTGCTCAGTTACTTTACATTGTCTGCCACTGAGTTTCTGTTCTTCCTAAATGCTTCCACTTTGCATAACACGTACAGTCGACCATGGAATATCTACCAGGGAAGAAATTTGACAAACTGACTTATTGCAAAGGTGGCATCCTATGACAGATCATGCTTGAATTCACTGAGCTCTTCCGAATGACCCATTCTTTGACAAACCTTACTGCGTGATTAGGTGCTTGATTTTATACACCTGTGACAATGGATCTGAATGAAACACCTGAATTCCGTGATTAAGAGGTTGTCCCAATACTATTGTCCATATAGTGTATATACATACACACACAGTGCTTAAGGAAAGTCTTGTTACTAATTTTGTAGCAATGTTGCAAATTTATTGGTTTTATAACAAAAGTCCATTCAAATGCAATGATCAACATACCTTCACGTTTGAAGTCGTCACTTTTTGACTGATTCATTCAGTTCTGTTCTTGCTATTTTGCTATTAATTGAAATTGCAATAATCATCTCCCAAGGAGATATTAAGCACCCAGTGAAACTGTTTATCAATGAACTTATTTAACTCAGAATAGCACTTTCAGAACTATAGTTTTGGTTTCAGTCTATTACTACGTGGAATGAATGTTTTACTTAAAACTAATGTTTGTTTGTAATGTGATATATATTTTTTATATACAAAATAATAAAGGAATGATTTTGTTATAAAACCAATACATGTGGAATATTTTTATTGAATTAAGCAAGCATTCCAAGACTTTTTGTGAATATTGTATATACATGCATACTTCATACAAGGATATTCTATATACATGATAAGTCTGTCAGTTAAACAATAGACAGACGTGTTTTTAATGTTGTCCATGTCAGAATAGTCCCAGTGCCTTGTGAGGTTTGGGGTGCAAACTCACAGTGTCATTGTAATAATGTTGATTTTTGCTGCTAACCAGATACCAGTAAAATATGTTTTTTACTACGGGTTGTAGCATGTCATATTAAAAATTATATGGAGAATATCTGCTGGGTTTTTATCTGTGTTGCGTACCAACAACTGAGCTCTGTGAGTCTGTGGCCTGAACTACTAAGCGAAGGAAGTTTCCAGATTGATATAGCATGACTCTGCTAGTGGTCGCTATGTGCATCCCTGACACTCTTAGTAAGGGTCACACAGGGGACCTCATGAGGGCATGCAGATCAGATGTATCCCATTTGACAGTCACTGCATGCTTGAAGCACTTTGTGAAAGCTTGTTCATAATGAAGACCACAGCACTATGTTTATTTTCAAGGAATGATGTAATGCTTCATCAAATAAATTGATAAATCCTTTGCTCTTTTCTGCCAAAGCTGCAAATCCAGGCCAAAGTTTTTTTACTGTCGTGACTATGCAGATGCAGGACATTGGGTGTAGCCTTTACATGTTTATTGGTGATTTTTACCATGAAAAGCTGAACCATGTCAAGTGAGATCCTTAAAATCTGTGCATTTATAGCTATCATGATTATTATTATTATTGCCTATTATTTATGGCTAACATGTCCTAAACCTCTGTGCAGCTCAGTTTTGTGAGATATAGATTTTCTATCTTATGAGTCTTTTCCTGGAGTTCACTGTAAATCAAGGGGGCACTAGTACTAAGCACTACAGATGAATTCGGCATACCATGATGGAACAGCGACGCATACCAGAATATATCTACACAAGTTGCTAGGCAACGGCACTGCTACACTAATCGGGTTTTAGAAGGTTTAGGAGGAGTAGTGTGCTGCATATTTCATGCAGCGTATTCTGTGTGTGTGTGTTGTAAATTTAATATTTCTAACACTAAAGCTTTTATAAGCGATCACACTTAAGACATGCTTTCTAAAGGTCACTAGCAACCATTTCTTACATTAATGTATTTTTGTTTGTATAGTGTCTCCTTGTTCATCTTTTTCTCTTTTTGGTTAAGACCCAGAAAGCCTCATAGTGAAACCTGCCATGTATCTGTCTTCACCACTGCACATTACACACTCACCAGGGGACCTTGCGCTATGTGCAAGTCTGCAGGTACTTATACAAGGGTGTAGGGCCCAGGAGGGATGCAGGGGATGTATACCCCCAAACATTTAATTTGAATTAATTAATGACACCAATAAATAGGTCTTTGTATTTAAATTATTAAGTTGCGTCGTCCCTCCTCCCCCCAACTCTCAAAAAGGCTTCAAAAATCTGTAGGGCATTACCTATGTGGAACATAAGGGGGCACTAGTGTTTTAAGAGAAAAGAGGCCCAAGCCATAAGGAGCACTGGTTTTAGAGAATTACAGGTAAGGTAACACAACAGAAAATGTGGAACCTGTGTTCAGCAGATACTATTGCATTTGTGAGAAAACAAGAGCGAAATTTGTTTGCACAGAAGCTAACATTATGAAAGAGTGGATTGCAAAAGTGTTAATGCAGTGTAATTTCAGTATTTTGTAAACCACATAGTTTGCCAGAGGCTCATAGCCAGAATCCCATTTTTACAAAATGAATGCCAGAATTACATACGTGCATCCAGTCTTCCTTCTCAGACATAATTCACTTTGGAAAGGAAGCAAAGTCAGGAATCGGCCAGATGAATAAGTCTAATTGATGATACACATATTGTTTGCAATCGATGTGTTGTAATGCAGATTTGCCATGCATAATCTTGCAACATACCTTGCTTGTCTGCCAGGCTTGTTTTGGGCAGAGACGGGATTAACAGGAAGCGGTGCTGTTTTCTCACACTGTAGATCACAACTCCAGGCTTCCCCGTGGTGGTGAAGATGGGCCACGCTCACTCTGGGATGGGAAAGGTAGTACAGCTGCTCTCTCTATAACATGCCAGCTGAAGCCTGGAGCATCAATGCCAACAGCTTCTGAGCCTCTTCAACATTCGGCTTATCACTGAAACATCCAGTTGACTGATTAACATTGATTCTGTTGAGATGTGAAGAACGCCTTACATACTGCTTCCAAGTTGGACCCATGATAAGTCATTACATGGTATACAATTACCTTTGGTCACACATTGGTTACCTTAACATGAAGCAAAACATGATGAGAAGTTCTCTGTTTGACAGAGATCTGTAAATTGGCACACGAACACCAACAGAACTGCCACGCCCACCTGTGTTCTGAACTGAGGTGTCATCCCTCCAGGTGAAAGTGGACAATCAGTACGACTTTCAGGACATTGCCAGTGTGGTGGCCCTGACGAAGACCTATGCCACCTCTGAGCCCTTCATCGATGCCAAGTACGACATTCGGATCCAAAAGATCGGAACCAATTACAAAGCCTACATGTGAGTGTCGTCAGGTGACCTTGACCAAAATGCCATAAGTGTCATTCAGAAAAAATGGCTACATGTTTTTCGGGACTTCCGGTATTTTAGGAATAAATTTGTTACTCTTTTAATCTTACAGATTTAGAAAGCACAGAGAGATTAAAGCAATCATTTTCAGTATGGGTTTTAGTTGACTTCAGAGAAATTTTACAGATTCTTGTGTCAATATTGGGATTTTATTTTAAAGTATCCTCCAGCATTTTAATAGTATCAATTTGTTCACAAATTCTATATGAAACATTATCAAGAGTGAGGTATAGGCTACAACTTTAAAAATGCCTGTGGTTTCCTGTATGGTCGTTGTTTTTGCTGCATTGGCATGCACTCTTATTGTATTACTGTTATTATAAGTTTAAAAGCACACAGTTACGATATGCATGTTAGAATAAAGTAAATGCAGCCATAAATAATCAGTTATAATGTATAAAATGTGTTGAGTGTATCCTTGCTCCACTTAGTACCACATGTCCAGGTTTCCCTTGACTTGTGCTCTTTTAGGACCCATGTCCAAGCAGTTTTTCAAAAATTGGCGGTTTGTCCAAGTTTAGCGCTGCAGCCCGTATGACACAATGTTGCAATTACAGCGGAGTAACAAGTGATGGAAAAGTTACTGATTTTCAATTACGGCAGCCACTCAGTAGCCCTCATGTGGTCCCCTGTGTGACCCTTGCATGCGTTAACTGTAAAAATTAAACGATATGCACATCCCTACGTCATCGTGTTGTTTGCTTGAAGTTTAACGAACTTTAGCTTAGCATTTTGTAACTTTTGTTGAAATTTTAGACATTTTGAGACTTGTATACACATATATTGTGCCAATTGTGTGTAGATTGTAAAACGAGAGTTAACTTTTAAGTCTTTAACTGGCCACTTATACACAGTAATTCAGGTTATAATTCTATAGCCTTAATCACCTGGGCTGCCTGATCAATTTCCGAAAGTGTGGATGATCAGTTTCCTTTGTTTGGCAGGAGGACGTCGATTTCTGGGAACTGGAAAACAAACACGGGATCGGCGATGCTGGAGCAGGTGGCCATGTCTGACAGGTGAGCCATTTGTGCTTCGGCCGCTTAGTCTTTATTCTGATCTTTCCTGTCGTTTTTTCCCATGCCTGCGGCATGCTTGTTCTGAAGCTCAAACTCCCTCGGTATTTGATGACACCGTAGCACCAAATGCCACCTTACTCATCACTTTCAATAAGGATGATCTGATCTCTGCTGTTTCTTGCTTGTTGATAAAATGTGACAACAACTCCTTGCATAATTCAGCTATGGACTGGAAGGTTTACATTTCTATTCATAGTACTAAATGAAAAATAAGCTGTTACATGTAAGGGTAGATATTCTTGTGAAGTACATTCTTGTAGATTCCTCCATAGACCCGTCAAATTAAAGTATCGGGCTGAACCCCCAACTCCCTCCAGTGTTCATACATCTTTTGTCACTCAGAAGTTAGTTCTGCCAAGATGCACGTTATAATTTTGTGGTCCAGTGAACCTGAGCTTGTTAAAGTGTTTTCACTGACAAGGATTTATTTTTGAGCCATGGTTCGGCATTTGATTTATATAAGGTGTAGCAATCATTATACCCTCCTTCCAGTCAAAGTAGTCAAAGAATATGGGCCGTTGCCCCATGGATGTGTCCTGGTGAGACCTTGGTCTCCCACCCATTGGGTGGCAGCTCAGATGGAGACCTGGAGCTGTGAATGCTGCCTGATTCACCTACTCAGCAGGTGTTGACGCATCAGTCTGCACCATGGTCTGCATGTGCTCTATTATACTGTCTCCATCATAATAGACAAGAATTTCTTGGTATGAATTCTATAAGTCAAATAGATAGGTATGGCTTGGATCGAACACAATACTAGTAGGCTTGCAGATATCACCTGTAGGATAGATTGTTTCTCTTTCCATCTATGATTGGTTTGCTGATATTTCTTGACATTTGGTTTGTTTGTATTCACTGCTCTGATTGGCTGCCAGGTATCGCATGTGGGTGGATTCCTGCTCTGAGGTCTTCGGAGGCTTGGACATTTGTGCAGTGGAGGCTCTTCATGGTAAAGATGGAAGAGATTACATCATTGAGGTGAGAGGCTGGAGATCATGAGCAAAGTCTGAGATCATCAAGTCAAAGCCTGTATGTCTAATGTGACAAATTCTACAGTTGCACTAAGACCTGTATGTTTCTGCTTAGACATCCTTCAAAACCCATTTAAAAATTTTCTTTAAAGGCCCCACTATGTATTTCAGAAAATGCACTCCAAATCAGTCTCTAAATTTTTCATAACAGACTACGCTATCAGCTTCTTAAGAATGATGCCCCTAAGTTTTGATCTCTGTGTGTTTGGCGAGTGCGAGCATCGCAGCTGCTGTCAGAGCAGATTTCCAGTCTCCTGCTGGGTGCGTGACATTGTCTTCCCAGTGGGAGGGCATTGTTCCTGGGAGGTCCGCTCCTCTGCCTGCCTAGGTTGGCAACTGCGTCCCCTGCAGTCCTCCCTCGTTAAAGTCACGCTGCTTGGAACTGCTTCAAGTATTTGGAACGTGCTGAGCTGGAGGCCTCTCTGGAAGTGGTCTTTCGTTCAATTATAACATGAATTATAAAACAGCATCTTCTACTGCAGCGTTCCACAGCTTGAGAACTTCTTCCTCGGCACAACGCACACAACAAGGGCACTTTGTGCAAATATTATCTGACAAAGGAGCATCCTGAAATGCTGCCAGAATCCTGCTTTGTCTGACTTTGATTTTAATAACGCCTACCTTGCTGTGCTTTCGTGACACAAGGCTCTTTTATTTTTGGAATGTAGGAGTTGGAATTTGTGGTGAGGCAAGGCGCAGTGTGGTGGTTAAGCATAGGATGTGAAATAGACTGTGTTGTTAGATATACTGCAGTTCTTCTATTGCTCAGACAAAATGGCATTATACAAATTTCTAGTTAATGAATAAACAGAGCTTAATGCCTTTTACCAGCTTCAGTTTTGGAATTTATCATAACCTTTGGGTTTAATGGAAGAGCATTCTTGAGAAATACCTTTCCATGAATATTCATTTGACGGAATCTTGCAGCAAGTTCGTCATCAGTCCATGCACTGCGGTGTACTTAGGAGCACAGGACACCATCTGTTGCAACGCTATGGTTATAGCTCGACTGCGCCATTTAAGCAGGCTGCTGTCCTTGTCCCAGTATACATGCATTGGAGGGGAATCAAAACATTGACCGACGTATGTCTGACTCCGCTACAATAGGTGACGAGAATGGCTCCTTTCAGCTTATTAGTACTGTGCTTTTTCCAGTTGACCTAATATGTCACAGACATAAAACATAATAAAATTAATGATAATAGATGCATGGATGGACAAATGAAGTGTAACAATGCATGCAGCACTCATGCAAAAACAGCAGAGGTAAACTTTAAACTTATTTTTACACATGGACTAGATACTCACGAAAAGGAATAATCATTAAAATTGCAAAACTTGCTTTTTTTCCTATGACAGAGTAAAAATGTTTTAACGAGACTTAAACTCCATGCACAATAATATCCATACCAAATCGAAGGTAAGAAAAAGCCTGATCTTAATCTAGCTGACTAACAATGTAAGAATTGCATGACATGCAATGTTGGTGTTAATATCACAAATCATCCTGCCCTATAATAGACTATACCCATTTTTCGAATCCAATACAAAATACCCTGCTTAACATTGTGATGTCATTCGGTGCCGGTACCAGTTTTTACGTGAGTGGAAAACCAACACTTTGAAGTACATAATTTTTGGTACCTTCTTGCAGTACCAAAAGTACAGTACCTGGTACAGTGAAAAAATGCCCTTGAGTTTAGCAGTGAATTGGACTGCTTCACAGTGATGTACTTGTCATGCATGCTGTATGTCCACTGCTATGCTTCTTGCTTCTTCAGCGTACCAGCTTCTTCTGGGGAGGTGGAACTGTGGAGCATGTGCAGAGTACCTAGGCAGTTTGATTGGATGTATACATGCAGATACAAATTGCCTCCCAATCGCATTATCTTGGTGTCTTAGTGTACTAGTTCAACTTCGTAAAATTCAATTTAGAATGATTTCAGTCAGACTATCATGTTTACATGTACTTCAGAAGTCTGGTTTAGTCTGACTAACACAGTACTTCAATTTTCTTAGTGTGCATGTAAACATGCTGTGTGATGTGCTTCAGCCATAGCTTTAGGGAGAAGTTTTATGGCAGTGTTTTAGGGGGTCACGTCACGTTCACAATAAATATTCGTTTTTGTCTTAAGCGGCTATAAAGCCATCAGTAGTTAGCGCAGTGGTTAGCACTGTTGCCTCATACCTCTGCGACAAGGCTTTGAGTCTATGCCCTGGCTGTGACATGTGGAGGTTGCCCATAGGTTGCCCATGGTGCGTGTGCCCTGTGGTGGGTTGGCACCTCATCTTAGTTTATTTCCCTTGTGGCTGTAGCTTCTGGGATAGGCTCTCTGACCCAGCATAGGACAAGCAGGTATTGAAAATGGAGGATTTTAAAAAACAATTCATTAGTCCTGTGGTCAACTTAGCAGAACAAGTACAATAGACATCATAAAAAAAGAAATTCAAAACATTTTGTCTGAAAATAAATATTAGAAATCCCATGTTGGTGGCCATTTTGTTCTACATGCCTCCTCCTGGTCTCTCTCTCTCCATGTGATAATGTGACATCTCTCCTTCTAACTTCTTAGTCACATGGTGCTTCTTCTTCTGCTCTACTCTCTTCACATGCTCACATACCATCTCTCTGTCTGGCCTCACTCTCTATTTAGTCACATGGTGTCTGTTCTTTTTCTTGTGCTTCCTGTCTCAGGTGGTGGGCTGCTCCATGCCTCTAATAGGGGACCAGCAAGAAGAGGATCGTGCCCTGATTGCTGACTTGGTCATCTCCAAGATGAACCAAGCTATGCCACGTACCCCAGTCCCTTCACCCGTGCGTCCCACTGCTGGCCAGACAGCACAGGTGATCCTCACCTACATTCATAGCTAGAAGAAGACCTTAGATTCACACAGGCTGACTTTTAGTGAGAGTCGATTTTAACCTGTGACTATTTGATTCTGGCATCCATTTTTCTGTAGTCATTTAGTAGTAATGGCAACCCTCATAACAACTATATTGTTAGTCTTGCATGAAATATGACGCATGGACAAAGCAGTCAGAGTTCTAATCACATTCTTTTCTATCAGTCTCCCACATGCCATCTGATAAAGTAATGAAGATCTCAGTTTTTCAATAATGGATTTTGTTTTCCACATTTTTGCAAATTTCTCATACCTTTTTCCATTCTTGGTGCTTGATGTCTTCAAGATGTAGTTTTTAAAAGTTATTATAAGCTCATTCCCTTATTAATAACAGGGTAACACTTTACTTGAGGTGGCACAGATAATCCTCATCCATAGCAAACCTCCAGCCTTGCTGTTTCTTCCCATGGCACTAATAGGTATGTCCCCACTTTCCTAATTTAGCCAGCGGTATCTCCTCAGCCCATTCAGGGACAGCAGAGGGTACCCCAGGCCGCCCAGCAAGGACCACCAGCTCAACAGCGCCCCCCTCCTCAAGGTGAGATATTGCACACTTTGTGAATAAGTAATGACAGTTGTACAATCCAACAAATACAAATGGAAAAAAAATTGGAAAATGGACCCATCACAACTTGGACCATTTCCTGGAATTAATCCTCACAGGTTAGGTCTGTTCATAGCAAGCAAAGGCCTGACATTTTGCCAGCAGGTTTGCTTCTGTTAAATACACTACTGCTGCTTTAACATACGGTTCTCCTGATTGTGGAGGTTAGAGGGTACAATTTATCAGGGCTTCCAGTGAGAATGGGGTATTTTCATGCCTTTATATGGTCTGGCAGCGTACCCTGACTCTTTCTCTCTTTCATTACTCCAGGTGGCCCCCAGCAGCCTCCTAGTAGCTCTCAGGGCCCCCGGCAGGGCCCCCCCTCTCAGCAACGCCCTTCCCCACAGGGCCTAAGCCAACCCCCTCCCCAGGTCCAGCCACATATGACTAGCCCTGGGTCACAGCAGCCACCCCAGCCTATCCCTGGCCAGCAACAGCGGCAGACCGGTCCTGGGGGCCCTGCCCAGCCACGCCCACCTGGTCAGGGTGCTCAGCAGCAGGTGAGGGGCCCTCCCATGCAGGGTTCACCCCAACGCAGCCAGGGAGGCAGCTCCCCTCAGCTGCCGAAGCAACAGCAGCCGCCACAGCAACAGCAGCAGCCGCAGCAGCAGCCACAGACACGCCCCCCTCCAGGAGGCTCGAGCCCTAAACCGACCAGTGGTCAACCACCACAGCAACAACGCCCCCCTCAGCAGAGGCAGGGCCAACCGGCCAGGCAGCCAGCACAGGGGGGGGCGCTTCCTCCCCAGCAACAAAGGCCAGCATCACAGCAGGGTCGTGCCACGGGACCTGGCCCCAGCTCCGGCCCTGGTCCCACCACCCAGCAGCCCCGGCCCTCAGCTCAGGGGCAGGGGGGCCCGCTGAGCGTGGCTGGTGCAGGTGGGACTCGCCCACCTGTGCAACAGAAGCCCCAACCCCCACAAAAACCCAGCCAGGACCACCCAGGGATGGGAGCCCCTCCCCAGCTCAAGTAAGAGCCGTGGGGTTGCAGTGACCCCTTCCTGTGGCAAGAAGCTTATGACAGTTACATTGGTACCTTATCGTGATATTGTAATAACATTCATTAGCTCTGTGTGACATGGCTATGTGTAAGGGCATAGACCATATGCTTCACTCATTAGCTCTCAGAAAAGAGATGGAAATACATTTCCCATCCCTGAGCCTATGAAATCATCACTGTCATGCATATAGAACACTGTCCAATCTAAATCTATGCAGTTCTTTCAGGCCACATAGTAAATGAAGGAAATAATGTGTTAAGGCAGAATATGAACTGTGTAGAAGGCATGCTTACACGTAATTATGGAAGTCCACCTTACAATCTATCTCCATATAGGCCAAGGAAAGATAATACACTACTACTTTATGATACAGTATGTAACAGAAATACAGAGGATTCAAAATCATACTAAATGAAAATAAAATTACAGAATAGCTACACCACCATGTAGGTGGTTTTTCTTGCGTTATTCCGCACATATTTACCATTTGTACACTTCCCATTTCGTGGCTCACGTGTGGCCTCATTTGGCCTTGCATAAATACAACTTTAGTTCTTTAGTGAACTGCCTCACAAAGTCTGGACATTCACTGCCAAAGAACAATGTAAAATGCTCTTATTTTTTGAATGAATGGGCCACAGAAAAGGAAAAAATAGATATCTAATTTTCAATATTACAATGCTATATGTGATTGTAGATTAATTAATTAACCCCTCATCATAAATGTAAAAATAAAACTCCTAAATAATATTTGAAAATAATGTATTTATATTCACTTTTGTATTACATTTTACCTTGCAAACATATGATGCATGCGGTATACCAACCTCCAGGTACTCCTAAGTCTTCTTGACTTGCAACACCTGGTTTGTCATTCTAGCATGTTTACAGCATGGTCATCATGATCACATGCCTACATCTCACATCGCAAGCCTCTCTTAGCCTTAACCTGCTAGATATGTCACTAGACTTACCTCATAAGGAGGTTACTGAATTGATATGGTAGGAACACCATAGAATATGTCAATACAGTGGTACCTCGGTTCTCGAACTTAATCCGTTCCGGACTCCGGATTGAATTTTTCCCATAAGAAATAATGGAAAACCAATTAATTGGTTCCCGGCCCCCCAAAATTACACCTAAATATG
>JABFEA020006276.1:0-23540 GCA_019775915.2 Cyphomyrus plagiostoma | reverse complement strand
CTAGGTCAAACTGGTTTGTTCGACTTTCAAGAAATTCGAGTTCTAGTGAGTTTGAGAACCGAGGTACCACTGTACTGTTAATAAATACAGAGGCTCACAGGTGCGACACAATTCAGAAGTCACCTATTATTTGCTGTTAAGTAATGTATTGCTCACTAAACTTCCATCACCGCGATGTTACTCACAATGTAACCGTAACGTTAACAAATAACTGATCCGATTTTAAATGCAATTGTAGTGGAAAGTGTACGTGGCAGCAAGTCAAGATGAAATATCGAAACATCGTGTCAAGTGGTAGGTGTCACCCCCACCTCACATGATCGATAATGATTGCTGGAAATGGAGGGGAACCAACATATTTAAACCTCACACTGACATTAGTCTGGTGCGAGGTATTGTAGTAATGTACTACTGAGCGCTTTGACTCTTCGTTGTCTCCCCAGTTACGTTCCGTCTTCCTGGCCCTGCCTGGTGCTTCCTCGACTCCTGCCTGCCCTCCTGCCCATCAGTCCTTCCCATGATGCCCCTCTTGGATTTCCCCATGTTCGTCCCCCATGTCTCCGGCTTGACCTACTGGCTTCTCGACCCTCAGCATCCCCTTACTCAAAGACGACATCGGATCACGTTCTGGACTCCTACTGTTACCTGGCAACAACTTGGATACGGCTTATGACTTCACCTCTCTAAATTCCTAATAAACCTGGTTGCCTGAATTTGTTTCCACGGATCTTTCTGGGCAGAACAGAATACCTCACCTTTACTATGGATCCGCAAGCTGTCCAGGACCAACTCCAGCAGGCACAGGCTCAGATCTCGCGTCTTACAGACGTGGTGAGACAACTGCAGCTTTCTGGTGCGGCCTCGGTACTGCTCCCTACCTCTACCCCACGATCAGCCGTACCGGTAGCCCTGCCAAACCAGTACGATGGGAACCCCGATCACTGCAAAGCCTTCTTGATGCAGTGCGGGTCATACATAGAACATCACCCGGACCAGTTCCCCTCTAATCAGGATCGTGTCCACTTTGTGATGTCCCTGCTGTGCGGTAAGGCTCTTACCTGGGTAAACGCTCTCTGGTCCGAGGATAGCCCTCTGCTGCACTCTTCTCGAGACTTCCAAATGGATTTTAAGGAAGCATTCGGTAATTCAGCAGTAGGGTGCAATGTCGGAGATTTGCTTTTGGATCTACGTCAGGGAAATCACTTTGCGGCAGACTTCTTGTTAGAATTCCGAATCCTGGCAGCCAGTTTGGATTGATAAATTCAATGCATTCAATCATATCACAATGTATTGTGTACAACAAATCCTTACTTAATACCCATTTCCAGGTATCACAGTGTACAGTGTGCCAGAAGAATAAGAAAGATTTAAAGCTTGAGACGGACTACAAACCCATCAAGGTACTAACTCCATATTTAAATCATATGTTAGACTTTTATGCAATATGCAGAATTATTAATATGTTACATAATCTACTTATTAAAACATCTGCATATTACATAATCAACGTTACAAAATCTACTTTGGAATTTTTAAATGATTTACTCATTTCTAAATGTAAAAATATGAATGTGTTCATAAGACTTTCTTCCATTCTTGTCTATTTCGACAGCCGAAGGTTCCATTCGAACTGATTGGAATGGACTTGATTGGAAAATTGGTTACATCTGACCAGCAAAATCAATACATATGCGTTATAATTGATTATTGCACCAGATGGGCACAGGCTTGTCCAATTAAAACTAAGTCTACTAAAGAATTGACACGGTGTATATAAAAATTTGTTTATCAATTTGAAGTCTCCAAAAGGAATACTGACCAACCAAGGCAAAGAGTTAATACTGTAAGTATTTTCATTTCTTCTACACAAATGATCATGTATTTCATAATGCTCATTGCTGTGTAAACGATTTGATATGAAATTACACAAATCTATGTTAGTGTATTAACTAGAAATTATAAAAGAATAAAAATTTTCCCTAACTTCTGTAGATCAACACACTCAGCCTCTGTGCCCCATACCACCCTCAGACCAATGGACTGGTGGATAGGGTCAATGGCAACGAGTACGGGAAACGGGGTTTATTCAGTCCGAACATGCCAACACAGGGAACGCTACGAATATCAATAACAAGTCTGCTGGACGTTACGCTGACGCAGACTAAATACACCAGACAGGCAGACAGGAACAAGCGACAGGTGAGACCAATCAGGGAAAAACACTGGGTAATGAGGTGGGCGTGGCACACACGAGGATCGTTCGGAGCGGGACGCGACAGTTTCAAACATCTTTGTTTACATTACAAATTTTGACTACATAATTCTTCAGAGCTCTTGCAAAATTGGTAGAAGACAAGCACAGCACCTGGGGCCAACATTTGGAGCCAATTATGTTTGGGCTGCACAAAAAGAAGCGGCTCATAATGCAGTACTCCCCATATTTTTTGATGTTTGGGAGAGAAGCACGATATCCATCCGAGGTCCCAGAATGTTACCAGGTAAACCTGAAATTTTGTGCGAACATTTAATTTAAATATGCTTAATTGAGTAGAAACATAACATATTAGGTAGTTATGTTGATAAAATCATTACTAACATTTCCATAGGTTGATGACTCCTTTGAAGGCCATTTTCTCTCCATAAAGGAGAGGTGGCCATTGAAATCAAACGCCATGAAAAGATCATGAACATTTTTGAGGGCAATGTTGAGAAACAATACCAAAGAAAAAGAAAACAATCAAAAAAGGAACACTGAAGCCTTCAGGTGGGGGACATGGTGTGGAGGAGGAATGTCGCAGTGAGCAACACAAAGGGGGAAAACTAGACCCAGATTATTTTGTTCCCTATATGATAACCAAAGTAGAAGGGAAAACCATTGATTTTGTGGATTCACAGGGTCAATCTATAAGCAAGGTCAACATTGACACCCTCAAACACCACCATGAGGAGACCCCGAGGATACCTTAAAAATTGAGGAAGTGTAAAAAATTCCAACCTGCTACCCCTCCAGCTGCAGACCCCACTCCCCCTCCAGCTGCAGACCCCACTTCCCCTCCAGCTGCTTACCCCACTCCCCCTCCAGCTGCAGACCCTACTCCCCCTCCAGCTGTAGACCATGCTCCCCCTCCAGCTGCAGACCATGCTCCCCCTCCAGTTGCAGGGCCATCTTCTAATGTGATTTCCTTTTACGAAAAGTGTATGTGACTTGGATGAACTAACACTGAAATTCATTTCAGTTTAAATGAAAGTAACTATTTCCCAATCATTGTTGTCAACTCTCTGTAGCTCTTGTATTTCAGTGCAGTGTAAGATATAAACAGTTTTTCCACTTTCAACTAGAGATGAATTTCATATACCTAATGTTACAGATATTATTATACACCTCATTTAAGTTGTTTTAATTATTCAGTTAAATAAAATTGAATAATTAATCAAGAGGATGAGAGCAAGGTTAGCTGTGTTTGAATTCTTTCTAAATTTTATCCAGGGAAATGCTAGAAATCCTGAAGAATTTCTCATTTATATTATGATATCATGTTTACATTATTTACCTGTATCGTGGGTGGAGTTCACAAGATAACTGTTGAAACCATGATATGAAAAGTGCTCCTATTTAAAAACCAAACCAATGTATCTGAAGGTATGTCTTTTATTACTTTTTGTACATCTGTCAGGGCCTTCATCAGAAAATGAGGCTGCCAGCTATCCAGGTGGACAGCCAACACAGATCCACACAGTCTACAAAAGGATGTCACCAAAAGGATGTGGAATGTTCATCCTGAAAGTTAGTTTATGTTTGTCAGTCATTCTACGTATACTTTTATTATACCTGTAAAGCATTTTCAAACAATGTTACATTTTGTTACTCACATCAATAGTTTTGCGGTTGAATATTACTCATGTAAAGTGCACTGGCCACTTATGTCATGTTAGTATGCAGAGAAAATGTTGGCAGAGGAACCTCTGACATGTTGAAACGAGACCTCAGCAGTGAACCATTTCTGAAGAGAGGTGGCCATGACACTGCTGAATGAGTCTGGTACTATTGCTTCATTCAGTGCTCAATAATGATGTAATATATTTTGTAAATGAATGACACATAGATTCAGTTATTGATCAGTCATAATGTTTTCAATGATGAGTAGATGACCTGAGTGAGCATATCTAACTGTAATGCATTGCATCAGGATCAGAATGCGTTGCTTTAAGCCAGCACTTGTAAGAAAGTTGAACGCAGCCAATGACCGGACTGGGGAAACAAACTGAAACGCGGACTTAATACAGAGGACTAATGGCAAGAACCAAAAACATCTGATCACATGGGGATCCAACATGAGGTTAACGAGGGGGCGTGACACATGGAAGGATTGGACAATTGGAGCAGGACAGGGGTAATGTTGGGATAAGATCTTTATTGTTTTGTAAGCCATTAAGAAAAAAATGTTCTTCTTGTTTTATCCTATTCATTTTGTGTTTAAATGCTAAAAAAAAACATATTTAGGTGTAATTTTGGGGGTCCAGGAACCAATTAATATTCCATTATTTCTTATGGGAAAAATTCGATCAGAACTCGAACTTTTTAGGATTCGAGTCCAGAATGGATTAAGCACGAGAATCGAGGTACCACTTTACCAGATTGATAAAAGATTAATATAGACAAAAACATTTGGTGTGTGTGTTTGTGTACACACAGACACAGCTTAGGTATCTATATCTTTGTGGGGACTCTCCATTCATTTCTATGGGCATAACCCTAATCCAAAAATGACAACCGTAACCTCTACCCAGCCCTAACCTTATCCATAAGAAACCAAACAAAATACAAGACTTTTGGCATTAGTGTCTTGTTTGCATTAATAGATTTTTATAAAAACTGAGGTTGTGTAAATCACAGCTAAAATGTTGTGGCATTGTTATGACCTTTGATGTTACAGATCCAGTGTGACGTGTGACCAGTGGTACCATATGCAGTTTATCCAATGTGCCCCAAGACGTCCTACAGTTGTGCAGCATGCCAGTTTTGAGCTCTTCACCCCTTCCAGTAGCTTGTAACTTGAGCATTCTGGTCACAGAATTTGGTGTAACACCAGCAGTCGTAAACAAAAATATCACCCTTGGTGCAGGCCTAAGATGTTGCTTGGGCACAGTGGGCCCAACCCCAAAAGAATGGCCACTTCGCTCCACGAGCAAGGGAGAAATGCAGGACCAGGTACTTGCCACTTTCGACGAGAGGAAAAGGTTCCATCGCAGGAGGATGCTCGGAGATCAGTGTTTCCTTTCATGTGGTACTGGCTTCCAGGGACCTCTTCTGTCCACCTTATCCAGGTGAATGTTGAACTTGTGGAGTTGCAGCTTAGTTCACCAAGTCCCTGTACATTAGGACACTGCTGGCTGCTAATGCTGGCATTTTACTTAAGATGGAGGCCAGGCGCTATGAAGCACTCTTAATACTGCACACGCAGCCCTTACAACTTTGTTTGCCCTCGGTGTCCCCAATAAACCTGCTGGCCACTGCATTTAAGGGTCTACCTCATACATTCTGTCAGAGCATTACAGAATACTTCGCCATAGAAGAATGGACTCCACAGAGAGCCACCGTCTCCAGCAGCAGGTTGACCAGCTCACCCCTCTGGTCTCCTAATTCTTGGAAAGACAAGCCTCCCAAGCTTAGCTACCGGATTCTCCTCCACGGGCTTCTGCTCTTGTCCCAGTGGCGATGCCTGAAAAGTACGACAGCAACCCAGATCACTGCAACGCTTTTCTAATGCAGTGCGGGTTATATGTGAGGAACACCCTGATCAATTCGTGGAGGATACAGTGAAGGTGCGCTTTGTCATATTGCTGTTCATGGGACCAACTGGGCCACTGCGCTATGGACTGACAAGAGTCCATTGCCTGATTCAGTGTGGGAATTCCAGGCTGCATTCAAAGAGATTTTCGACCATCCTGTCATGGAACACAGCCTGGGAGAATGCCTTGTGGACCTCAGGGAGGGAACCCGGACTGTAGCTGAATTTTCTCTGGAGTTTTGGACCATCGCAGCGAGACACCACTGGCCTGAGGACTGCTTAAGGATTCTCTACTGTAAAGCTCTCAATCCCAAGATACAGGACGAGCTGATGTCCCAGGGTTCCACCTTGTCATTTGAGAACTTCATCAGGCTGTTGGTCACTCTGGACAACAGGTTTCGGGAGCGACCGTACGCCAGCCCTGACAGCTCCTGTGTTGGAGGATCGCCTCGAACCTATGCAGCTTGGAAGATCCCCTCTCACTCTGATAGAGAGAAGACGACATTTAGCGCAGGGGCTGCGTCTGTACTGCGGAGAGGTCAGACACACACTCCATGCCTGTCAAGTCCATCCGCCTCGTCCCAAACCTGCTACGAAGGTAGGCAAATCCATTTTTTGGGGGTCTCATAAGCCCAGTTAATGGTCCCAACTGAATTATCCTGTACGGGGAGACCAGTGTGTACTTGAGCGCTGATCGATTCGGGAGCAGCCAATAATTTTATGGATCAGGCACTGGCACAATGTTTACAGACACTCTTGCGAACTCTCTTTACACCCATTTCAGTTTTGGGTGTCAGTGGTGATCCAGTACCAGGAGGTAGAATCACGCATTGAATGGGCCTGGTGACTCTCTGACTCGGCATACTAGACGTGGAAAGAACTATTTACTTCTCCCATATGCTAAGGATCCAGTGATCTTGGGCCTTCCGTAGCTACAAGAGCATGACTCACAGATCCTCTGGTCCTCGGGGGAACTAGTTGCCTGGTCACCCCGATGTTTCTCGCACTGTCTAACACTACCTTGTGCCTCAGTAGTAGAAAGCCCAGGTTATCATCATCCCTGAGGAGTATGCAGATTACCTCGATGTCTTCAGCAAATCTATAGCTTGTCATCTGCCCCCTCATTGGGAAAGTGACTGTGCAATTGACCTCGTCGAAGGGGTAACCCTTCCTAAGGGTCGACTGTATCCCCTATCCATTGCCGAGGAGGCGGCAATGGAGGACTACATTCAAGAGAGCCTGAAACAAGGTATCAATCGTCCTTCTATGTCTCCTACTACAGCGGGCTTCTTTTTTGTTTAAAAAAAAAGGACGGGGCCATTGACCTTTGTCCTTTTATCAGACTTTTTGGCGTACCATTGAATAATCTCCCACTACGAAAGACACAAATTGTATATCCTACTCGTCCTTTTTGGCTCGGCGACTCATTCTTTTAAATTGGAAAAATTAGAAACCCCCCTCCTTTAGCAGATGGATATTTTTCCTTAAGATGGAAAAGATTAGATATGCATTGTGTGGATCAGTGGGAAAGTTTAATATGGTATGGCATCCTTTTATTTCTCATATCTCATAACAGCTCACAATGTACCTTGACTCTGGATAATGTGGGATGTTATTTTTTTATTATTATTTTTAATTTGTCTTGTGATGTTATGCTGATGTGTCTTAATGCTTGTCTTTTGTGGGGGTTTTTGTATGTCTGAAAAAAACAAAAAAAAATAGATTGACAAAAAAAAGGATGGGGCTTACGCCCTTGTATCAACTACTGGGACCTTAACGCCATTACAGTGAAATGATGAGAACCGTTACTCCTCATCCCCTCTGCTTTGAAACTGTGGTGGATGGTCACGATAGAAGAGACAGACCCCGGGATGCAGAGTGGAAAAGGTTTAATAACCTTATCGGCAGCAAACAAAGTTAGAGGGAGCCAGGTCCTGGATAGCTTTAAGTAATGGCAACATTAAACACCGATCGTTTGCCGGTCTCCGGTCCCGGCCTCATGGGCGTGACAGTACCCCCCTCTGACGGCCACCTCCCACAGGCTGAGAATGGCACCGCGGATGACCCCGTGGCTGGGGCACAGGTTTGGATGGAAAGGCCACATGGAAATCCACAGTCAATGTATTGCAGGTATTGCAGTTGTCCTGCTCAGCATCGGGAGTCCAGGAGGGCTCGGACCCAGTATATTTTGGAGCCGTCCTGCAGGGTGCGTGGAGGCGGTAGGCGGTATCGCCACTGCAGTGGAGGGATGCGCCATGCCGTACCATACAGGTTTTAGGAGAAGGTGGGACATATTTGGTATATCTTGGGCAACTGCAACTGGAAGGAGTCGGGTCCAACACGTTTGACTATCCAAAAAGGGCCAATATAACAGGCAGACAACTTACGGCAGGATAGGAGCTTTAGGTTGCGGGTAGACAGCCATACCCTTTGTCCCACCTGATAGGAGGGAGCAGCATGTTGATGTTTGTCAGCTTGGGCTTTCTGCTTGGAGGATTGTCTGGAGAGGGCTTGCTGGGTTCGGCGCCACATGTCCCGTGCTCCCCGGAACCAGTCATCCACTCGAGGAACGTTGCCTGGAGGTGAGTCCCAGGGAAAGAGCTGTGGATGATAACCCAACACACACTGAAAAGGCGAGAGGTTAGTTATAGGATTGACCCAGTTGTTCAGAGCATATTCTGCCCATATAAGGTGGATAGCCCATTCATGAGGTCTGTCTTTACAAAGCAATCTCAGAGCTTTGGAGACTTTGGAGACTGATTAGTCCTTTCAGCCAGACCATTACATTGGGGATGGTAGGCAGATGTCAGACTGAGGGAGATGTTCAGTTTAGCACAGAAAGCACGAAACCCCTGAGAAGAAAACTCGAGACCTCGGTCTGAAATCACATCCTCCGGTAACCCGTAGTATCTAAACACCCAAGTGGGAAGCTTAGGCAAAGCAATGAATTGGCACATCTTTGAGAAACGATACACAATGATAAGTATCACGGTGTTCCCTTTCGAAAGGGGAAGGTCGGTTATGAAATCCATGGCAATGTGTGACCAGGGTCGTGAAGGGATTGGTAATGGATGAAGCAACCCAGCGGGTGGTTGATGTGAAGTTTTGAGTTGAGTGCATTCCGGACAGGGTGTCCAGTACTGTGAGACATATGCACCCACCTTATCACGGCTGATCGATGAGGCCCAGGCACATAGAATCTTCTGGAGGAGGTTTGATCTACTGCCGCTGGGGGTTCATATTTCCGGGAAAGGGCATCGGCCTTCACGTTTTTAGACCCTGGGAGGTAGATGACAGTAAAATGAAAGCGGGCAAAGAACATGGCCCACCGGGCCTGTCGGGGGTTCAGCCTTTTCGCCTTCTGTATGTATTCAAGGTTGTGGTGGTCAATGAATACCTGGAAAGGGTATTTAGCTCCCTCTAGCCAGTGTCTCCACTCCACCAATGCCAGTTTGATGGCTAGAAGTTCCTGGTCTCCCACGTCGTAATTACATTCAGCGGGGGTAAGTTTTTTGGAGTAATAGGCGCAAGGGTGTCGGCGACTGGTTACTGGGTCTCTCTATATTAGCACGACCCCGACCACAGCCTCCAACGCGTCAACCTCCACTTTAAAGGGGTCTTCTGGACGTGGTTGTTGGAGGACAGAAGCATAACAGAAGGCCTGCTTCAGCTTCTGGAAGGCGATATCAGCCTCAGGAGTCCACTGGAGATGGGTACCCTTTCTGCGGGTAAGGGAAGTGAGAGGTGCGGCAATCCGGCTGAAGGACCTTATGAACCGGTGGTATAAATTGGCAAATCCCAGAAACCGTTGTACTTCTTTGATGGTACGAGGCTGCAACCATTCATGGATGGCGACCACCTTACGTTCGTCCATTGCTACAGCCCCCAGCCTGATGACGTACCCCAGGAACTGTACCTGATTTCGATGGAACTCGCATTTTTCCCCCTTCGCGAAGCCGCTGAAGAACCTGACGAACATGGGTTATATGCTGGGAGAGGGAAGACGAGTAGATCAATATATCATCTATATACACGATGACAAACCGATTTACCATATCTCGAAAGACAGCATACATAAATGCCTGGAAGATTTATGGGCTATTAGCCAAACCATAAGGCATAACCAAATATTCATATTGACCTGTGTGAGTGATAATGGAGGTTTTCCATTCATCTCCGTGACGGACACGCACCAGGTTATATGCACCACGAAGATCTAGTTTAGTGAAGATCTTTGCTTCACAGAGCTGTTCCAGTGCAGAAGGGATTAAGGGTAAAGGCTCCCATCGCTTAACTGTGATGGCATTAACCCTCTGCACCCTGAGGCCTTTTTTCCACTTTGGGGGTAGTCTGACATGCCTTGACATTTTATAATATTTCACCTATCTAAATAACATTTATCCCAAAATGCTACATGTGCTTTTATTCAGCACAAACTCAGCACCAATAATCTGAGACCATTTAGAATGTTTTTATTCTATTTTTTGTTAAAATCAACTTTAAACATATACTTTTCAAAAACCTATTTTCAGACATGCTGAGAAATTGTAAAAAATCACATTATAGACATTTCTAGGTAAGACGCTTATAGACATAGGGGTTTGGCTGCACATAGGTGAAAGTGACATTCTGAAATTTTATGTGGTTTGATTACTAAAGAGTTAGAACTTTAGAGTTACGCTCTTTTTCTCAAAGCCAGTGGCCTTCACAATGAATATTGATGAAATATGGCCATATAAATATAGAAAGCGATAAATACGATGCAGTGACTATTATTAACACTCGGTACGAGGGCATCATTGATCGCGTATCTTTCTCCCGTATTTCAATTTATATCTCGCTGAAATCGTTAGGCTATGTAGAATCATTTAAAAAAAACCCTGACTAAATCCGTAATCGGTCTTCTTTTCAAAACTTCCATTGTCGGAAGTATTAAAGTTTTTAAAATTAGGCTAAATAGGCAAAAAAGCAAACCACGCCGTGTCCGGTCCCGCCCTCATGGGCGTGACAACAACTTTGTGGAGCTACAGTTTTTACTAAGCTAGATCTCCGCAGTGTGTACAATCTTGTATGTATTCATGAGGGGGATGAATGGAAAACTTCTTTCATCACTCATACTGAACAATAATCAAGTACTAATCAAGAGGTTTCTAAAGCTTTACGGTTGTTGTGCAAGGATAGACCGTCTGAATGGTCTACGCATCTGATGTGGGCGGAGTATGGTCTGAACACCCGCGTTAACCCTATAACTAATATGTCTCCCTTTCAGTGTGTTCAGGGATATCACCCTTCTCTCTTTCCGTGGGACGTGACCACCAGTGATGTGCCCTGGGTTGAAGAACGGTACCGTGGTGCCAGGGATGTATGGCGCCGGATCCAAATCGCCCTCACTAAGTAATCGGCGAGGATGAAAATGCACACCGATAGACACCGCCAAGCTACTCCATCCTATCGTGTGGGACAGCGAGCGTGCCTGTCAACCTGTAACCTTAAGCTTCCCTCTGCATCTGCATGCAGCTTGACTTTTCTGAAAGCCTTATGTGCCAGAACCCGTCCTTCACGTCACATACTGTAATGACTCTCGCTTTGGTCTGATTGGGAAGATCATCTATGGTGGGCAAGGGAAAATGTTGACATCTCAGAGCTTTGTTTAGTGGTCTTGGGTGAGTACAAATTCTGAGTTTTCCAGATGGTTTCTTCACCACCACCATGCTGCTAATCCAATCTGTGCTCTTTTGAGCTATAATGCCTCTCTCTACAAGGGCTCCCAGCTCATCTTTTAGATGTCTCAATAGTGCCACAGGAACTCTTCGCTTTGGAAGCCTCACCGATTTCACTGCAGGATCCACCTCTAAGTTATATTCTCCTTCAAGGCATCCGTCTCCTTCAAATACATCAAGATACTCTCTATGCACGTCGCTCTTGTCCCATGGTTCCTTTTCTCGGCGTCTTTCTGTGGTAACAATATTATCAATTGTCATAATACTTTCATGTTGTATTCTTACCAGATCCATTGCTTGCTCTGCCTTGTTTCCCAGCAGAGGTACTGATGAGGTTTCCTCCACTACAATAAACTCCAGCCGGTACAGTTTTCTGTTTCTCGGGTTTCTTATTTTCATTCTGCTTTTTCCCTACTGGTTTCAGGGTACTCTTATTATACATGACCAGAATCTGTTCAGTCTTTTCCAACACTGTGTCAGGGTTTAACTGCTGAATGGGGATTACGTTGCAACTCTCTCCACAGTCTAGTTGAAATTTTACTGCTCTTTCTCCTATCAACATGGTTGCAAACAGTTGTTTTTTCCTGTTTGTCCTCCATCATTTGCGAACTAAGGCTTAGGATTTCCTGAAACGGTTCCTCTTCTATTTCTGCTACACTGTGTATTCCTTTTCCCTTAATCTCTTTTGTTTTGCATGTGGCAGCAAAATGGTTCAGCTTGCCACATCTTCTGCATTGCTTTCCATGAGCTGGGCAACTCAGTTTTTTCTACTCATGCTGTTTTCCACAGAATTTACACTTAGATGTAGGAGTTTGTTTGGCATATTCTCCTTTGACAGTTCTGATGCTCTACAGATCCTTACGCATTTTTCAAGCGTCAGGTCTGACTCTCTTAATAGACGTTCTCTCACTTGTGAGTTCAGTATGCCGCATGCAATTCAGTGTCTAATCAGAGAATCTTTAGCCGATCCAAAATTGCACGTGTCTGCCAGCACTTTCAAATCAGTGATATACTTATCAATCATTTCGCCTGAGTTATGATTTCTGGAGAAAAATTTGTACCTTTCTACTGTTTCATTCGGTGCTGGATTGCAGTGGTTTCTGAACGTGGTTAACAGCCATTCCAACGTCAGTTCAGCGTTGCAATTACCTCAGTCTTTCACTTTCCTTATTAGTAATTTACCGCTGCCACCATGTTTAATGCTTAGTTCACTCTGGTAATCAACTAATCACTCATAAAACAAGAAATCTCAGAAACGCAGGTTTTCTGTGCTCTTCGCTTTACTTCACGTGCTCGCGCATCTCCATAATGTCACACACTCAAATTACAATTTAAATATATGGTCTGTCACATCCTCACATTCTGCTCACTAAGAGGCTACAAGACAGAGGGAACAGAATGGCCAGTAGGTGTTGCTGGCCATTCTGTTCCCTCTGTCTTGTAGCCTCTTATTCCCTAGTATGTTTGCCTGCTCCCTGGCTTACAGTGTGGCTGAAAGAGCTAAGTGCTTACTGTTCCCACTCTTCCTTTAGTTGCGGGTTGTTTTTTGTTTAACATTTGTTTTAAGGTCTTCTGGATAATAAGTGTATATTTTCCAGTTACAGTTCCTTGTGTCTGTTCCCTAGTTTGATTCTGTAATTGTATTAATGTTCCTGGCGTTTTGAGCCTCTGAGTTTAATGTTCTCTAGTTTTCTGTGCTTGGTAATTGTAATGTATTCTACCTATGTCTTGTTGTCCTATGCCTTGCTGATTGGTAAACTGAGTTATGGTTTTCACCTGCCCAGCGTCATTTCCTGTTAGTGGTGTATTTATGTGCCTGCTTTTGTTCTGTTCCTTGGTAGTAAATTTTGGCTGTTTCCCAGTGTTGCTATGTGTTTGTTAGTCGTACTCATGATACTGGTTCCCTGTGTTTATTCCCAGCCTCATGTTTAGTTTCATCAGTGTTACGTTTGACCCTTGTTGTCTTTCGTGGTATTTCGTGGTTTGCCTCTTTGTGTCCTGTTTTTCTTTACTATAACCTTTTCTTTTTTGGAGCCATCCGGTGGATTCTCATCTGTTCCCCATTTGTGCCATGCCCCGCTGTAACAGCGGCCCTTTATTTTATATGCAAAAATGATCATATGTATGGTATACAGTATAATAAAAATATCTTAATTATGTCTTATTAAGTCTATCTTTAAGTCATATTATTTAATGTTTTTCACCATTTCCTTATTCATTAATTGTTGTAACCATTTTATCACCATTTATGCTGCTAAGACACAACTGTATATGAATATATACTGTACTGTGAGCATTGCCGGTAGCCAGAGCATGAGATGAATCTTATCGGGGTGCAGTCATGGCCACATATTTGCGGTTCACATATAGGTCACAGTACACCTCCAAAAGTGGTCTGGGTGATCTAATCTCAATATGTCCTCAATGCATTTTGGGTGCATTCACACCTGTCATTAGTACTGCCCACTTGTGATCTGATCATCCAGGACGCTTGTTAGTACCAGATGTGAACAAGGCCTATGTGTACTTACCTATTGTAATGTAACTGTGGACCTGATTGTAGGCTAAGATATGGTGTGAGAAGCCATGTCTTACGTGGATATCCACTGGCTTCCATCAAGTGACATCCAGCTCATGCCTTTCAAATATGTGTTCCAGGCCACTCTACATTAAGCTTTCTTTCTGTTAACAAATATGTCCTCGCCTTGGGGAGGGCCCTGACTCTGTGAAGGGGTAGGATGGCTAAGCAGGTCCTTGACTTAGGCTTTTTGTGAGCACAATGTCCGCTTTAGCCAATGCAACCATACTAGCCCACCCGTTACCTAATGTCCTAAAGCCTGTCATCACTGATGCCTCAAACTACACGGTTGGTGCAGTGCACGAATACTTAGTAGATGGTGCCTGGCAACTGCTTGGCTTCTTCAACCAGCAACTAAAGCCACACAAACTAAAGTACAAAATTTTCAAACGCAAATTTCTCAGCCTGTACTCAGCAGTGTACCACAGGTTGTCAAATGGGCAAAATACAGTAGTACAGGAACATCAATGTTATATTGTTGTCGCATCAGACAGGTATAACAGTAAAAAATAGCTTAATAAAAAAAAACACACAAAAGCACACAAAAAATAGATCAAAATAAATAAAGTTATTTGTTGAAAATGTATAAATTGGCTGAAAACATGGTTCTTTGTAAACCAGAACGATGGGGAGCAGCAGTAGAAAGAAACCCTTCTCAAAAAAAGGAGTTAAAACAAATCACTGAGGTTTCCAAAAATTAATGTTAATAAAATATTACTGCTATATTGTGTTGCAAATCAAACACAACAATAACAGCACAGCCGCATTCGGGAAAAAAACCTTAGATCTCCTAAGGACTTCACAGGATGGAGCACCAACCCATCATAGTACACCCTCACACACCAGTCACTCACACCCATGGGCAATGTGCTAAGCCCAATTAGCCTCAGCATGTTTTTGGACTGTGGGGGAAAACCAAACCACCTGGAAGAAACCACACCACGACACATGGAAAACAAACTCCACACACATGGATCCTGGCAGAGACTTCAGCCTAGGCCCAAGTGGTTTGAGGCAACAGCACTGAACCACCATATTGCCCCCTTTCCAATAACTAGCCACCACCAAACGCACCAGCCACAATTTCTACAAAAAAGTCCTTGATGGTTGCATATTACCTGGACGTTTAGGCCTAGTTCTGAGAACTATTTTCAGCAAGTGCAGATGAGATTCAAGAGACTGGGAGTATGAACAGAGTTCAGTGTTCACAGCTGCTGCACCTAAAATTCTGGCATGTCTGCAATGACATGAAAACCAATTTTATTGTTATGCGAGGCATAATTGTATGTAGTTGTGTGCATGATGCAATAGAACTGCAATCAATGTATGCATAGACTTGGACACAGCAGCCTTGCTTAGGCCATGTGCATCACCGATGATCTGCAGGAATCCACTGGTGGCATGTAAATAGAGAGCTGTCAAGGCTGCACAGTGGGACTGAGGGCAAAATCCAGTGGATTTCTCCTTTTAATCCATCCTATTTATGTGTATTTCTTATTGAAATAATAAACTGTATCATTACAGCTGCAACTATATCATTAATATGTATTTATGTGAATTCAATTCCATTATAATTTTGCTTCCTTATATTCAAATAAAAATTGCAATTCTGAATTCAGTTTTTAATTAATTTTTATGAAAATGTATTAATTTAATTAAAATTTCAAGGCCATTCTCAATTCTCTTCTGAGTGGTGTACAATTTTGTTATGTACTCAAATTGTATTGTTGTATTAAAACATTAATAAAAGTATGGCCTAGATTATAGTTTTATATTGCAAGTTTGACCTACTATTATTATCAAAATCATCATCATTATTGCAATTTCTAAAAAAGAATCAGTGTGTTTTTATGATCTATTCCAAGTGAATCTCTGTGACAGGACAGCAGGAAAAAAGTCAAATAACAATGTAGAAAATAGTGGGTCAGCCCACTTCTAAATTTATGGGCAAGTGTACAAACTACTTTAGTTTTTAAGTGGAAGATAACAAACTACTTTGCTTTCAGGAAACACACCCCTAGAAACACATCCCAGGAATTGTTCCTGCCCGCCATCATCAGGCACCACAGGACCTCATCCCCATGTTCCAGCTCCCAACCCTAGCCATAACATTTCAGGAACTGATGCATCTTTGTAACAATACAAATCCGGTGCTGTCTATATTACCATCACTTGTGTAGCTGTGTAGTTTATATTATTCTAGTTTATTATGTATAATTGATTACAAACAAATTTGTCTCCGGATCATTATTCTTTAACACTGTACTTGAGGGGACACAAATATTTAGTAGTAGCCCAGTTACCACTGAATTCTAAATAAAAAAATATAGTAGCTGCTTGAAATACAAAATGTCATAATTGCATTAATAAACAAACATAAGGTCAGTATTTTGCTTATGTTATTTGTCACTTGTCCCTTCAGTATTCATGAACAAAAATCCACATTTATTCAAATACAGACATCATGTCATCTTCTAACCATATCTTTCCATGTAAAGAATCTAACGGTACATTTATTCATGAACAAAAATTTACTTTATATACATTTATTCAAATATGAAATAATTATTATTTCCTGTTTACATATAATCACATCTCATTCTAGATACCGTACAATCCATGGGATAGTAACCAGGGCTTATTTTTGGAGTAGGGCTTATATTATGAGCATCCTGAAAAATCATGCTAGGGCTTATTTTCAGGGGTAGGTCTTATTTTAGGGGAAACACGATTAGTTATTTAAATTGATACTTTACTTAAAACCTTGTCATGACAGACTGATGTTTAAGAGTATGCAGTACTAAATCATTCCTAGCATTACTTGTAAACTTTTACCTCTACTATTTTTTTCTACTCTTCCTTTTTATTTTCATATCCAAATGTAATATTGTTTTATTGAGATATCTGAAGTTTTAAAAACAAAATAATTGAATGATAGAGAGTTCCCAGAAGATCCCACACAAATAATGGAACACCAAAACACATTATGTTTAACATTTAATCTACAGAACTAGGTAATCTACCACCTGAATGTAACATTAATATTATACCGTCCATAGACACAACAACATCCTGAATATCTCCATTAAAGTACACACTCAAGTCCTCTTTTAATTTTAAAAGGACTCTCCAATAGAGCAAGTAAACCTTGCACAATTCAGTATTGTTAACCATGACGCACTTGCTTTCACCTGGGGAGGGAACAGGCCAGAGCACTGCATAACAAGTTTCAGCAAGATTGCATGACAAACCATATAATTCAGAATAATTTGGAAACACGTGACATTACACTTGTCTTAGAAATGGCTTGAGCATTACTATAAGAATGCCTATTTGTATTATGCCCTCACATGCTCCAGTCTCACACACATGCTCCAGAATTCTGACTCTGATTTTGGCATTTCAACCCCAGGGCAATTCCATTAGCGTCTCTTGTTTCTGCTAAGATCCAGTCTCAGCGTTAGTTAATGTTTTACTCGGTAACACCTTGCTATGTCTCTGCAGCCTACAGTCATGCATGACCCTTCACAACCTGGGTAGAGTGTGATCAAGTTTTGCCTGGTGTTACCTGGTGGTCTGTCGAGTGGCTACAATTCACTGTCTCAAAGCACTTCACATCGTCCCTGCCCAAAGCCTCCTGTGAGGAAGCCAGAAGAACAGTGGCAAGGAAAAACTCCCTAGAAGGAAGAAACCTCGGGAGGAGTCAGACTCAGAGGGGGAGCCCATCCTCCGTGGGCCAGGAGAAGAAATCAAATGAACAAGATAACATCCTAATTTACACTGTCCAAAATGTTAATATTTGACCTTCAATGCAAGCGGGGGCTAGACAGATGATGGAACACAGGTGCTACTGCATGTTCATATGGCAGTGGCACAGCAGCAGGGAAGATAGAGATATAACAGGCAGAAGGGCAGGCAGGTGGAAAGGACATCACAGGTAGTATAGGAGTCGCAGTCAGGAGGGTGGGCAGAATATCTTCGTATCTACTGCATATTCAACTACTACAGTAACCTGTATACTGCTCATCTATTTGCAATCTCTGATTATAGTTAATACTAACTGAATATTATGTTCATATCACTGTATATCCACCTGTAAATATTATCCAGTTTCTGCTTGTACATATCTCTATAGGCGCACTTATAACTAATACCTGTATCCTGTACTTGCTGCTTACTGCACTACTGGTTAGACCTAAACTGCATTTCGATGCCTTGTACTTGTACATGTGTAATGACAATAAAGTTTAATCTAATCTAATCTAAAATATCTTGATTTTTTTCTAGGATCTCCAGGCAGCACACATCAGGAGGGGTTGGGGAAATAAAAAGTGTGTTAGCCAAAATTGGGGAGATTACAGACAGTGCAAACAGTTAGGTGAGTTCAACATGTAAACTCTGGCAGATATATATCGCAGCATATGTAGGAGGGAGAGGCAAATGGGGCATGGGGAGTCCCTGAATGTCACCGCTCCAATTCCACGAGGGAGTGAGTGGCTAGAGTGACAGCACTGACAGTTCAGTTCATCCAAATCCAACGGCACCGATCCCCACCCAGCTTTGTACCTCATACTGTAGGGGGTGAGCAGTTAGCTAGACCTAAAACAAGAGTCCCTATATACTCCACTTAAAAAGTGTTGTTTTATTCTAGACTTCGATATCAAGAGAGAGTCTGAATGTCATACATTTACCGGGAGACTATTCCACAGCTGCGGAGCTCTGGAAGAGAACACTCTGAGCCTGCCTTAGTTCTTTCTACTCTGGGTACTAACAGATATTCTGCAGGCAAGGGGAGCTGGAACAGACCAGCAGATCTCCAAGATATCCTGGTGCAAGACCATTCAGTGTTTTTTTAGTTAAAAGCAGTATTTTGTAATCAATCCCAGACTTAACTGGAGGGAGCATAGAACAGGGCTAATATGACGTAATATTTCAGTTTTTCTGAGAATTCTGGCTGCTGCATTTTGTGCCACCTAAAGTTTATGTATGGATCCAGAAGGGCAACCAGAAAGGAGAGCATTATAGTAGTCCAGCCTGGAAGATATAAAGGCTAATTATAATTAGTTTTCCTGCACCAGGGAAGGAGAGCATTTTCCGAAGCTTGACTATGGTCCATAGATGGTAGAACACAGTTATAGCAATATTTCTTATGTGAGCATCGATACATAGATCTGAATCAACCCGGACACTAAGATATCTGATCACTGAGTTATGGTGAGTAGGAAGACCACCAAGGCTGTTAAACTTGTTAAAACTTATTTCTAGCAGCCTTATGACCAACTAGCAGTACTTTTGTTTTTTTCTGTTTAGCATAAGGAAATTTTTAGCCACCCAATACTGCATGTCTAGTAGACAGTTTTCTTACCCACAATACTGGCATGCATTATTTACAATGGAAACCAACACCATGATTTCTAATAATGTAACCAAGTGGTCGCATATGTAAAGTGAGTAGTAGCAGACCCTGCACTGATTCTTGTGGGACACCATATTTAACTTTAGTGGGCTTGGGCTTCCCAGCTACCTACCTGTTTGTTTTCTGTTTCTGGCTGAGTGAATGCTGGGGTATCTGTCTGTCGTGCTCTCCGTTTGATCTTGTTTTTTGTGATTACTGATTTGTTTAAAAATTTGTTATTAATGTTGTCTTACGAACATAATGGTAAGTTACAAGACTGTTCAAGATTATCTAAAAATAGACTTTCTGACCATGTGCTGCTAAAACATGACTCACTGTCATTGAAGGTAACACTGGTAGATCCAAGATCAGTAACAAACAAAACATTTATTATTAACAGTTTCTTTTTAACTCAGAAATTAGACTTTCTTTTTGTTACTGAGGCATGGCTCAATGCTAGTGAATTAAGCCCTCTGTTTGAATTCATTCCTGGTGGCTGCAATTTTTTTAGCTCCCCTAGGACTCTTGGCCAGCATGGCGGGTTACTACTGATTTTGTCTTTTAAACTTTGTCTTTTAACTGTGGACGCATACTCTACTTTTGAGGTATCTGACCACTGGCCTGTTATGACTGCATTCTTCTATGTCCTCCTCTATGTTTACCTGCTCCTCTATGTTTAGCGCTCTCGCTTCATTCATCCAGCAACTGCCTAACAGTTTTCAAATACCTGTATTAAGTGTTCAGTTACTCTTACCTTACTCTTACTCTTACCTTATTGGATGAGCTCTGAAGGGTTGATAGCTTTGTTTCATTCCACCAATACAGTTGGGTGACCACCTAATCCATATAATGGGTGACACTATGAGCTACTTCGGGTATTAAAAACAACTTGAAAACCGAAAGACTCCTGTGCTTAGCTAATAAGTTCAATTCTTCTTGTGGTTTGACTGGTTTGTTTCCTTGATTTAAAGACTCATCCAGCTGTTTCCCATTAACACCGGTGACACATGCATGATTACAGGAGACTGACCAATGAGCACACAGCAAGAACTCAGTGCTAAAGTGAAATTTTAAATTTCAGCCACCGCGAATACTTCCGCGCCTAAGCTAGTTAACAATGAGAAGTATTAAATAGCATCGGAGAGAGGACGATGACTGCTTAAAATGGGAGCTGTTCCAGTGTTATTCACATGGAATAATTTCTCCCTTCCACCTCCAAGACCGAGGGTTTTGGAGCGAAGACCAAGACCGCCACCAGAAGCTGACATGGAGGATAATGCACCTGACAATGCAGACCTGCATTGCATGGACCACGACCTCATCCTGGGTCCCAATCCCGCAATTGTTTATTTGGCGCAAACATGTCATCTTGTGTGTAAATAACAAAGTCACCCTAGTCACACCCAGAAATTAACACATGGCCCTGGATTTGCCAGTAATAGGGATGAGATCGCCTCAGTGTCTGTGTACCCTCCCTGATGTGAATGTAAGGGCAGTCCACTTAGCTTGTTACATTTGGGCATTTGATCTCCAACAGGCCAAACACTGGCTGCCCCTCAGGATCATACACGATCCCATCAGGTGATGAACCCCTCCATGATGCATCAGGGTGTATCAGAAACCCACATGGATAGTGGTTCACCTCCCTTACCTTTCAGTACTCCGCTATTGCTATAGGCTCCATGTCAAGCCCCCGCCGCATGTTAGCAGTCTGATGGCAAGGTCTCAGAAGCCTTTTGGCGAGGTTTTCCAGCAGAGCTTTCCCCCCTGGTGTGACAGACCTCTCGGAATTTGGAAGAGATGATGCGGCCACCTCCTTAGTTTTCTGTTCTTGTGTGCCGTGTTCAATTTTGTGTGCTGTCTCCGAAGATGTCTCAAGGGATGCCACGTGATTGTGCTGATGTTCAGAGCAGACAAATGCACATGTACATGAAGGAGAGTGGCAGCTGTGGGGGAGAAGGGGCATCTCTGTGTGGACGGGTCCTTGGGACAGTCTTTGTTGGCATCTGATAGGACAGCACGCTTACCTCTTGCACCTCTCCGAACATGGAGTCAACCAGAGGTACATCACTGGAAACAGCCATTGTTATGGTCATGGGAGCTTTATCAGCAGGAAGGTCATTGTACACGTCATGAACTTTTAACGTTGATATTTCTAGCAGAAATGAGCTAAGACCTTCTGTGAAAAAGACAAAAAAGGAAACAAGTGTGCTATAAATAAGAAATATATGTGTGCAAAAGCATGTCTGTAGGCATGCACGCATGTATGTAACAATGATTATTATATGTGAGCATGTGTGGTTGTGGGTCTGCATGTTTGAGTGTGTGTGTATGTCCATAGATGTATGTAAGTAAGTTTGTGTGTGGGTAGGTGGGGACAGGAGTGCATACATAGGCATGTGTAGTTTCATTCATCCATCCATTTTCCAAACCGCTTATCCTACTGGGTCGCAGGGGGTCCGGAGCCCATCCCGGAAGCAACAGGCACGAGACAGGGAACAACCCTGGACGGGGGGCCAGCCCATCGCAGGGGCATGTGTAGTTGTGCATGCCAAATGTCTCTGTGGGGCATTGGTGGCCTATCATTTCAAGGAATGGGACTCATGACTGGAGGGCCCCCACCCATTCATTTATGGCCATTGTAGTGGACATTTTATTTTTGCATCGATCTTTTCACTGATGCTAGGAAACTTTTTCCCTTGGGTCTCAGGAGGATATGCTAACATTAGCTAGTAAATAAATATTACTCTATCAAAGTGCTAACTCGGCTAGTAAACGGGCGGACATGAACACTGCTGGGTTGAGGATCGAGAAGGAATCCCCCGGCTTTGTTGCCAGGGAGAAGACGGGGATTGCGACGGGTCCTGGAAGGATCCTTCCTATTTGCGATCCTTCTGCTTCTTTTTGCATGCAGCTTTCACAGGAGCAGGAGACACTTCAGGCGGTTCGACAGATGGGGAACGAGGCAACCCACAGTCTAGGGACACCTGCCTGATCGTAGTCTCTGCCACTACACCCTGTAGCTGCAGGACATTTTCCGCACCTCCTCCACAAGGAGGTATTCAGCCTCGGTCAGGCGAGGCATCTTCTTTTCGAGTCCTGTCGTTCTGTCACATACTCGTAGGTCACGAAGCGGGGAAGCAGGCACAAGAGTTGAGGAGTCAGGAGAATATGGGGTTTAATTAGGAAAAACACACTAAGGCACATGAGACGATGTCAAGATGTTAATGACAGGACCGCGGAAAGACTAACTAGGAAGCACTTAAATACATGGACTCAAACAAGACTTGACACAGCTGGTAACATGGGGACTCCACACGTGGTTAACGAGGGGGTATTGTACTATAGAGCTCCTCAGGACGTGACAGCTGTGCTGTCTGTATGCTGTTGGATCTAAGCGCAGCTTTTTATACAATTGACCGTGCTATTCTCTTGGTAGTTATTATGCAACTGCATTAGAGTGGTTTTGGACCTAAACAGCAGATATTTCTCTGTTAAAATTTGAAACTTTTCCTTCTCTGTGGTGCCTGTTGCCTATGGAATACCACAAGGTTCTATTTTAGGCATCTTATTTTGTATGTGTATGCTTCCGTTAGGTAAAAGTTTTCAAAACCATAACATCTCTTATATGTTATTCTGACAGTTTTACCTTTCACTGATATCAAACGATGACAGTTCCCTTGGTGTTTCTGGTTGAGTGCCTTACAGACATTAAAGACTGGATGGCAAAAAAACTTTCTTTAGCTAAATGAGAATAAGACTGAAGTAATACTGTTTGGTCCCCCTGACCAAACATTAATCTTCAGTAAGAATTTAGGTCCTCCATCTATAAACATGCACAGCTATGTGAACTGTCATGCTTATGCAGCCGGGAAGCAGGAGCCGGAACGAGGAATGGTGGAAAGGAGGGATTTATTAGGAATACGCACAATTAGGAAAACTGAGAACACTAACAGTATACAGACATTAATGACAGGACTGGATAAAGACTGACTGGGAAGCACTTAATTGCATGGATTTAATTAAACAAGACTAGACACAGCTGGTAACATGGGGAT
>JABFEA020006000.1:27787-45396 GCA_019775915.2 Cyphomyrus plagiostoma | reverse complement strand
TGATTGGTTGATTAGATAATTGCATTAATGAGAAATTGAACAGGTGTTCCTAATAATCCTTTAGGTGAGTGTGTATAAATTTATATTTAGGTACTCCTCTTCTGGTAATTAGCTTAAGTTGCATGTTTTTGGACTGTGAGAGGAAACGGGAGTAAAGCCACTGACACGCTGGGAGAACTTGAGAACATGCAGATTTGACAGACAAAAAGCAACGCTGTCCGCAACAGCTCTATTCACTGCATTCACCTTAACACTAGGCTTGCATGATCTGTGACATTAATACATTAATATAGACATTATTATGTACATGCAAAGGCAATGCTTTTCACTAAAACATTTTCACTCTGTGAAACAAAACTTACCAAGCTCTGCAATTTTAATAATGGTTCGTTCTCAAGAATATCTAACGCATGTTAACAAAAAATCAGTGTAAAGTTTACTGCCGCTGCTTTTACATTAGCTCTGCATGCATACTCTGAGCCAGTGACAGTCATTTTTATCCTAGCTGTTGGACTCGCCTTTAAACATTGTAGCTCGTTTGTGATAAATTTTACAAAAACAAATGATAGCCAGCTAAGCGACAGAGCTGTCCTTTGTTTTAGCGGTGATTATCTTGAGGTATAAGAATCGTAGAAAGCAAAATAATTTAAGCTGACAAAGATTTGGCTAGGTTACTTCAAGACACAAATGGGCACATAACTTATCTATGACTAACTTCATATTATTGGGTGAGACAGCAGTTCGTGAACATTGTTGTTTCATTGCAGTTGTGTCATACCTGACACTTTGGTTCTTTTTATTTGCATCATCATTCTCTAAGCTTGGTCTTCCACCCACCATATTGGAGAGTAATCAAAAAGGTAATTTTTAATCAATACTTTTTTTGTAAATCAAGTTTAATTGAATAATCATGACAATTGTGATTTAATGCATTGTTTATGAGTTATTACCACTTAGTGCTTTGAATCCTGCTAGTTTGTTGCTTATGTAGGAATAATATTTAAACTTTTTGTTTCTTTGTAAATTACCTAAGTTAGTTTTCTTGAGAGGTCGAACCATTTACCATCTGGGTCAGTATGACATGTTTGCTTACAAAGTAGTTAGATTTTTGCATTATTTTGTCATCATTTCATTGTTGCGAAAACAGATGCCAAGACACTGAAATAGGCACTGGGAATATTAATGGCTTGATTTGCTGTCTCAGACCATATATAAGAACAGTGACGCTATATTCAAGCTGATGGAGAGAGTATCTTTTTGTCCATCTTACTCTTGCTGAGACCCTCATACAGATGAGAGGAAGATTTGAGGTCAGAACTCAGGGTCAGCCAGTGTCCGGTGCCCCCAGAGTAATTGGGGTTAAGGGTCTTGCTCAAACGCCCGATGGTGACATCACTCTGCCGACCACGAGGTTTGAACCCTTCACATCACAGACTCAGAGGCCTGTCCCGCAGAGCCAGATACCCCTCCCTTACTGTGTGCGGCAGTGCTTCTGCCGGGCAGCGTCCTCTTTTTAAATGCATGTGTATAAATATGAAATGTTGTATAATTTTCGGTCAAATATTCCCTTGGTAGCGGGGTTTCTGATGGGGAAAGTCACAGCTGGCTTTACAACAAGAAACTAGAAACTAAAACCACAAACCCACCCACCCCCCCCCCCCCCGAGTGGTATGGCCCGTCGCCGATCCCTCTCGTAATTTACGAAGGCATGGAATGCTTTTCCAGAGCAGCTGCATTGTTCTTATGCAGCGCAAACAAAGACCGTCCCATTAAGCTGTGCACTGGTGTTACCTGTCATGCTCACTTGACTCAAACACTCTACAGATTGCTCATCCCTTCAAGTCTCTTAGACTGATAATCATTAAAAATAACGATTCACATTAGCTCTCACATACTCTTCTTGGTGCTGTTATTATTTACTAGTTCAAGGGACCTTTCATCTTGCAAATGCATTATTCTCTCATCGCCTTATTCATCTTATTTTTATTACCTGTGTTCTTCTGCTCACTTTGCCGCTGTCTCTCTGTCGCTCCTCCTCTGCCTGGAGAATCGTCGCCAGTGCTGTGGGGTGCGACGCGCTGCCCCGCCAGCTGCGCTGTGCCAGGGATCAGCCCACACGCTGATCTTTTGGGACCTATTGGGGAACCTGAGCCCCTGTGGTACAGGCTAAGCGCAGCCTCTTCCGTTCCTGTGCTGGTTAAGTGAGCTACTGCCCCCAGTCCCATGCATCACTGCTGGGGCAAATCATTCCTGGCTCTTAAGAAAGACACAAAGCAAGGCGAGTAGGGATTTCGGCTGGAAAATGCCAAAAAAAGTCTGCCCAAAGAATTAATTTTTGGATATGAACATGGCCATTTGGGCAGCCTAAGTATCTGGGAAACTAATCAGAATTTTTTTTTTTGGGTTGTCCTAACTTACCCCCCAAAGTTCTAGAAGGGATATTAAATATCACTCGTGCGTTGATTTTAGGTGCAGAAGTGGAACAACCTAAAGGAGTTTAACATACGCGATAAATCTCATCTTCAGGAAAAAAAACACATTCCTGTGGTTTTAGATTTTAACACAGCTAGTCATTATAATATGTGCTCTACAGTAGTGAATACCTGATCTCGGTTTTTGCTCACTATTTAGTATGCTCGTTATATCTGGTAGCTGGAATGCAGGTTAGATCCAAAAAAAAAAATCTGCCGAAATCTCCCGCTCTGCATGCAAGGACATTCATCCTGTGGCGATGCTGCCAGATATTACTGCCGAATCATTCTCCATTATGTATGTTTTTGATGTCGTTGTCTTCAGATGGTTTGTGCTTTTGATGGTTTTCTGAAATTATAGACACCATAAAATGTTTTTATTATGCATTTTGTTTATTTTTACTTGTTGGGCAGATCCTTTATCCAAAGCAACTTGTATACATTTTTATTGCAGCTCTTCAACTTAATAACTGTTCTCAGGCGTGCTACAGCGTAGCTCCAGCTGTGGCTGGAGCCTCTTAATACTTTGACCTTGGTTGATTCTGAATAAGTACTCCTTTTCCAAATAGAGTCGACTTTACAGGGATACGACAGATCCTAACTAATCCCTGTATGGTTTGAAACTTTGGCTGTTCATGTGGTTGACATTTCCTTATTTCTCCTTTATGATGTGTGTGAAGGCATACTAGTACACGCTGCTGGAGCTTTCTGGAAACTCCAGTATATTTCAGATAAAATGAGAGGTTGCTACTCTCATGATCTTAACATTCTCTTTTCTTTATGCTCACTGTGCTTCTCCCAGCACCTGCTTTGTGGGGAAATCCCATACCGATGCCAATTTTGTTTTCATGTCTCATTGCAGGATCAGGGGAAGGATGCGGGAAGATCATCCAGCGCTTTCCAGCAAAGGACTGGGAAGACACTGTTTTTCCCCCTGGAGTGGAGATGGTGAGTCTAATGGGACATTCCCCTGAACGGTCCCCTGAGAAGCGGCCTGGTGCCACCTCTGATTAGTCAGTTTGTTAACTCATCAAATTGCCCATCTTGTACTGACTCCATGGCTGGGTTAGACACCTGCACATGGGTGTTTGGCTTTGTACAGCTATAATAAGGTGTAAACTGGTTCAGGAAGTTTCTACAGCAAAGCTAATCACAACCGCATGCAGTTATCGAAGTGTGTCGCATTTTGTTCTGCATACTTTACCGCAAAATTGCTTTCATGTCTTTGTCTAATTTGCGATTGTCAAATGTGAGGGTGAAACTATGTGGAACACTTTCAGTGTTTTGGTGTGTGGGATTAATTTAGCTCTGAAGCATTGACTTAACTGAGATTTTATTGAGTCTAGTGGGGTCATTGTGTAATTAAAGCAGTCTTTTAGCCTGAGTGAGGAGTAAATGGAAAAACATGTTGTTTTTCAGTCCTGGTTTGCCAGTAACTCAGATTTAACTCCTAGCGACGTTTACTCCTGGAATGCATTCCTGCAGTGAGCCATTTGGGAGCTCTACCATTATCCAGCTGAGTTTGTGTGCGTTTGCATTGTGTATCCATATCCATCAGGGTATTCCATGTCCTGAAGTATGACAACAGCCTTAATGCCAGGCTATTCGTTTTTAAATTTTCCTTGCATATGAAATTTGCTTTATCGCATTGTGATGCTGATCATTGTTGCAAGTTCAAAACTGCTTGTGGCCTTGAAGTCTAAGCATTATTGGTTAATGAGCAGAGGACAGAATTTTTTGCGAAGAATCAGTGTACAGTCAATCCTGTTACAACTGGTGATATCACACCACAAATCTGTTCTAATGCGATTGATATATTAGTACCCAAGTCCAATCCAAAGCGGAATCGCATTTGTATTTGTGCAGTTTTCAGTCAGAGAGAAAAGCACTACAGAAAGTACAATACGATATGGTTTTAACGAGAAACACTGCTTGTGCACAAAAGCAGCTATCCAAGTGAATGATAGTGATGTTTGATTAATGAACAAATTCTTCTTCTGAACCCGTTCTCTTCAGTGAATCAGTAGATTTGGTTTTCAAATCTAAAAGAATCAATCTTTCTGTACATCTATACATTAAAAATGTAAAAATATTTCACAAATTATCATATAAAATCACACAGCAACCTTTTTAAATTCATTTTCATTGACTGTCTGCAACCATGTTGCCTTCAGTAGCCCTCTGCATACCTTAATCCATTGTATTTAAACTGTGTGCTGGCTGCACTGTGGCTGTGGCTCACTACTTCTGATTCTAGGCAAACAACAAGCTAGGGAGTTTGGCCCATTCAGTGAAAGTGGTAACCAGGCAATTCTCGTGATGCTCCTAAGACCCATAGGACATCTTTATAATATAATTTATCATTGTATTATTATTATTTCTTATTTAACATGCACATAATTACGTTACTGGCCACTGGTATCACTGTTTTTTATTATTTAATTCATTTTGTTTGGTGTAAGTTACTAAGGTTTGGAGCCGCATTCCTCCCTATTTTTCTCATTGGGTATGTGTATTTTAGTATACAAATTTAGTGAATGCAAGGTTTTTCAGGATAACCTGGGTTGTATTTTAGCAGGACTCACTGTAAATGCAGTTATAGACAGCAACCCATGTAAGTTATGTCAATAGCTGTTGTGCAGCTAATGATTTCATATGTTTGCCTTTCCTTGATGAAATATGAAAGGAGCATTTACATTTTCTGCTGGAAAGGGTCCTATCTTGGATGTAGGAATGTGAATTCTTCATCTGGAGTATGCTACAGTTATTGGAATTTCCTGTGTCAACAAATTCTTCCTGCTTGTTTGTGACAATTTGTTTAAATGCCTTCCGCTCTTGCTAATTGAGAAATCCCGGATCCTATTTTTCTTGTTGTGTTTTACTTGTTTTTACAGGTTTATTTTTCCCCTCTTGGCTTCATTGGGCTTTGCCGATCACACTGAGTAACATTTCTATGTTTTAATGTACAAAAGGCAAATAAAAGGATGTACAACTAATGCAAAGCAGCACTTCAAGACCATGTTGTACTTTTGAGATATTTTTGTATACTTCGACATTAGAGAATACCCTTGTGCTGAAGCAGCTGACCGTGGAAATGTTTTCAGTTGCATCATGTTTATTTCTTACCCTAGTATATTATGTACTCTAACTACTTTGTCTTTCCTGGTTTACTTATAATCTTCAACAAAATACCAGAATGAATTTGACCTGTCAGCCCGACTTGTATTACTGTTGAGAGTTATGGATAATTATTTTTTTAAGTTTGACATAACACAATCCTTAGTGTGCTGTGTCTGGGATTGGTGCCTGTCTGAATTTGAAGTTGTTAGAAAAAAATATCAGCTCTTTCCATTGATAAACAAATCCCATACTGGGTCATAGTTATCCGTCCCAGGTTTAAGCAATAGATATGCATGAATCCATAATGATGTTTTTTCATTGGCCACACTGAAGGTGACCAGGCTATGCATTAATGGCAAAGTGTGCTGGCAGTGTTATTTCAAGAATGGCCAAATGGGATGCCATCTCTTCTAAGGTCTCACTGTGGGTGTTGGCTTGTGAGAGAGATGGAAGACCCTCAAAGAACAGGGGAGACTGGTGTAATACCAGACGGAGTATTAGAGGGATGATTTGCACTCCAACAGAGATGTCCTCGTGTACCTTAGAGAGCAAATTTTGCCTCAGCACACTTTTGTCATTGCAAACTTTAAAAGTATCATTCAGTGATTCAGCATAACTGGATTGAAAAACAGCATATTACAACAGTTGTTGATAGCCCAGCTCTACTTAATTAACTTTGGATATGTAAAACTCACCCAGGGTGTTAGTTTACGCTTCACTAGCAGGAAGACTATTCCATACTCTGACTACATGCTGTGTAAAGAAGTGCTTTCTCAAATTCAGTTAAAAATGTTCTCCCGCTAATTTCCACTTATGACCATGAGTTCTAGTATTTAAACTAATATTGAAGTAGCCATTTGGCTGAACAGCAATGAGACCTGTTAGAATCTTATATAACTGGATCATGTCCCCCCCCCTTAGTCTCCTTTGCTCAAGGCTTAACAGATTCAGCTCAGCCAACCTCTCCTCATAAGACATTCCACTAAGACCAGGAATCATTCTTTTAGCCCTACGTTTCACCCTTTCCAAGGCAGCAGTGTCCTTTTTAATATATGGTGACCAAACCCGCACACAGTATTCTAGGTGGGGTCTTACCAAGGAATTATATAATCGTAGCATTACCTCCCTTGACTTAAACTCCACACACCTAGAGATGTAACCGAACATCCTATTGGCCTTTTTTATTGCTTCCCCACTCTGGCTAAAGTGGGACAAGATCCCATTGTAGTCTCTGTGCTGCTAGTTCAGTATCTGCTACACCACCCACCTTGGTGTCGTCTGTCCAGTTTACTGTATGTATTGGTGTCAATATCATTAATTAAAATTGAACCCTGCGGTACCCCACTATGAACGCAGGCCCACTGTGACATTGTGCCTCTAATAACTACTCGCTGCTTCCTGTCAGTTAACCAGTTTTCAATCCAAGCTGCTACAGTTCCTAAAGTCCCTGCAGCTTTGAACTTAAGTAGGAACCATTTGTGGGGAACAACGTCAAAGGCCTTCTGGAAATCTAAGTAGATCACATCGTAGGCCTTTTTGTGATCAATTTCCCTTGTAGCTTCCTCAAAGAACTCAAGTAGATTAGTTAAACAGGACCTACCTCTCCTAAATCCATGTTGGCTTTCCCTCAGAATGTTATTTGATTGGCAGTGAATTGTGTTGTTGTTCCAGCCAATTAATTCATTTAGGTAAAGTCAGATATTCTCCATTGCAGTTCTTTAATTATTTAAAAATGTATTTGTTTAGGAAAAACACTCTGAGCCTTAATAAAGGGTAATAAAGTTAGTCGTCAAAGTTAGCCAGTGCACAGTTTATGGTGAGGAGTATTTACATTTGCAGTTCACAATAACAAAGAACATGAATGCAGATGTACAATACAAAATAAAGCCTTGTTAAACAGTACCTACACAGATATTTTATACTTTAAACTGCCAATCAATACTCTCTTTTGTAAGCCATCGCTGTATTAATCTGTGCACTATTCTGATCTGTTTGCTTTTAGAGCAAAGCAGTAATTTGTCCATGCAATTTTAATGATTAAAAAAAGAAACATCAGTTGTGTTACTACCACAAATGCAGTTCATTTACCGCTGACGTAAGCACTGAGAGACAACAACAGAAGTAAAACAGTTTTTATGAGCTGAACCTTTTCATCTTAATTGAGCTCTGGGTGCATCATGAGTGTACATCTCTCCGGGCTGGAATTCCAGGCTAGAATGAATTGGCAAACAACCTAATTTGGTTTCCGTTGTATTTGGCTGTGGATTCCTCTAAAATGACAAAAAATGCTTATGTAGTATCATGATGTGCATTATGAAAATAAAATCAGATTATGTGACATTTGCATCTAAGAAGGGGTGCATTGGGAGATATAACATTTGTGTGGCTTTAGTAAGTTGCCCACTCTGGCAACCTTGGAATGTGAACCAGTGACCTCCTGATCACAGCCAGAGTGATAAGAGCAAGTCCCTTAACTCCAACTGCTCCAGGGACTGGCTGTCTCTGCTTTTTCAATTGTATGTCACTTTAGTTCCAGGGTAGGCAATCTTATCCAGAAAGAGTTGTTTGTGCAGGTTTTCACTGCAACTCCCTAATTAGATTACTAATTAGAAGATTGTTTGGCTGAAGAGGTCTAACACCTGGGTTTGAACAGCTGACCTAAAGGTTATCCCAGAAATCTGCATTTAGGTTAAGATCGCTCACCCCTGCTTTAGCATAAAGCTGCTAAATACATTCAAGCTAAATGTAAATTACTTAGTCCATTGTGGTTTGAAAATCTTTTTTTTTGCTATAATTAGTATGGATCTTCACTGGGACACAGCAGTGTCATAGCCCCTGAGCTATTCTGCCATTCATAACGAGCTGAGCTGTTCTTCTTCCCAAGTCCCTTCCCAACTGCAGGTAGATCTCTGGTAATACATTTGAATTATTATTGCACGTTTACCTTTGGTTTCCTGTAAGTCCATCAATAGGTCTAGACCATGCTGATATCAGGCCACGTTATATTGCTGCAACCCTGGTTTTCCAATGGCCTGCATTCCTTGTTTTGGAGGCTGAAAATGAACTTTCATACGAAAGTTTAGGAAGTTAAATGATCAGGCACTTCCAAAATGTCAGAAGTACTTGTCAATATTCACACTACACCAGATGTTTCTTTGGGTCTTTATTGATTATTTTCTGTTTTCACAAGTATTTCACTTTAAAACAATGACAATGATGACTGTGGCAGTACTGTGAAAGTGTGAATTTGGAAGACGCCAAAATCTCCCGTGAATGTTGTATAAGAAAATGGGAATTTCTTCTTCATTAAACTTGAATTGTTGGTAGGGGTGCAGTGGTACACAAAATTCACAGTGTGGTACAAACCTCAGGTTTGGGTGCAGTTTTGGTACAGTAGGGAAAAGAGAATTTGTTTTGAAGTTGTTTTAAATTATAACTACAAACAATTAGGACAGTCGTAAATCAAAGGCAATGCTTCCCTCAACGTGACTGAATAACAAAATCTTAGAGATGCTTTTCTGCACATCGTAAAAAAACGTAATATCATAAAAATCATACTGTATGTCCCATCTAAATCCCATGTTCTCCACTGCCAAGTATGGTCACATACCTGTACCAATAAACACCATGATAATTTTTTTTAGCCCAACTTTAATTTCCTGTTAAGAACGCCTTCAATGCCACAGAGAGTCTGACTTGCAGAGTTTCTGTCTTGCTCTGGTCGTACCCACACTCAAATGATGTCTCATAAATTTGCATGTTGGATGTGTATCTAGCGGCATATGTGAGCCAACAGACAGTCTTGGTCTTATCACATATTTTCTCTCCAGTGTTGCACACCAAAATGTGGCCAAACTGCTGAGTATGACTGACTGTAACCAGCATTAACTGCTTACTCGCAGACACAATTAGCATGATAATTTCCATGTTGAACATTTACTTGTGAATTTAGGTTCCGCCCATGACAATAAATGTATTCATGAGTTCTGAACTGAAAATCATATACCGAATGATACACAACAAATATGTGTAGCATTACAACCATAACAGAAAGTAGTGAAAAGTTTTTTTTTTTTTTTTGGACTGAGTTTTGGACTGAGACATTGCACATTGTGTGTAGGATTCCAGTGTGACGTGTCAATGATGTTGCCCGACTTACGAGACGGGCCTACTTACAGTGAGTAGAGAGCTTAGAATTTACATGTTTCATTCACATTGGGAAGCGTAATCGTTCTTCGCACACAAAGGCTGTTATATTACCTTCTGACAGTGTGTGGCATTTTCTTTCTTTGCCAGTTTTCTCCTGTCAGATATTCCATAGACCCGTGTATATCAGCCAGGACTGTGTGTGTCAGCGTCAGGCAGGCTACTGAAGGATGACCCCCCCCCCAGCATATGTCCTGCTGGTCACATACACATGCTGGACATGTGTACCTCCAGTCAGCTTGGTTGTGCGAGCCACTACGTAATGGAATATGCCAGAGATTGTTTTCCCTAACAAGAAAAATAACCTTGTCTTAAGGCTGCCGTGACTATGATTAAGAATTATGTGTTTCTCCTAAACTGCACGATGTTTTAGACCAATAAAGAATTATAGTGAATTCTGAAATGGCCTTGCAGGGTTTAGATGTTTAGTTGTTTGAATGCCCAAATGTAATGTGGAAGTATCAGCAGTTTCAGAAGAATTTTTGTGCCATTATTATTCAAAGTTCCCAAAGTGTTGCGATGTACTCTGCTAAAAGGGCAAATTGTTTGGGATTCCAGCTTTGTAGTTTTAACGAAGATAAACCATAATATTTAACATACCGCAAAAGCAATTTGTGTGCCAGTTGTAGGTTTTTTTTTAACGTAAATCTTCTGTTGTTTGCACGTTTTACACGTGCTGTGAGAGAGATTCACCAGGAGAATTTTCACCCCGGGCTCTGGAAGCCATCTGCAGCCAAATGGAAGTGATGGAGCCCAGAAAGCGTCTCATGGACACTATAGACCCCCAGCGAACTGAGCAACCACACCAAGTATTTACTGCAGGAACAACAAATGTGTTTCTCATCAGTTCAGGCATCGCAGACATCGGCTAAAGGATGAATAATTAAAGCAGGCCTGTCCATCCCTCAGGGATGTTTTAAATAAAAAGTTTATAAGCAGCTATGTGTTTTTCTGATGACAGAAAATGGGTCTTTTCAGTCAGTATGTGTCTCACATTGACTAGTGGTTGCTGTACTTTTCTTTACACCTGGGGCAGTAATCAAGAACGACATTTGGATCCTGATCAGGTCTGGTCCCAGCATACGGCATTGTTGTATTCTTGAATATGGTACATAAGCCAGATTGTTCAACAAAGAATCTTCTAAACAGATGCATAATAAATAAGTCTTTGTTTGAGGCCAAGATGCAATAAGGCTATAGTTCATGGTGTTACCAAAGGCTTTATGGGCGGTCTGATCATGCTGGGTGGCCAGCACAGGGGCCATATAGATCACAGTGCAGTGTACGAGTCACAATGACAGTGGAGCCCTGCGTTGCTAAAAAAGAGCAAAGGCTGCTTGATGAAGCTGCCATCTTCCTGGCCTTCAGCCCTGAGGAGTTCACTGAGCTGTGGGAGGAAAATGGTCCATCTAACATTTTATTTGGCCTAACCAAAATGGAAACCATCCGTGGTTATACTTGTCAGCTATAAAATATGTATAAAGTACCCCCACATACAAACCTTCCCTTCTAATTGGCTCTGAATTATAATATTGTGTGTGTGTGTGTGTGGGTTTGCATTGATAACATTTGAGGACCAAATTGTCCACAAAGTGTAGTAAAACCTGACATTTCCCTACTTTTGGGGACATCTTTTGAGGTCCCCATTTTGATAACCTCAGTTTTAGAAAAATCTGTGAAAGCAATCAAAAAAGTAAAAATGACAAAAGTCTTGTATTTGGGTTGGTTACTTATAGTTAAGGTTAGGGATGGGTAGAGATTAATGGTGTTGTGATTGGAATTATGGTTTTTCCCATAGAAATGAATGGACGGTCCCAATTTAGATAGTAAGACCAACTTGTGTGTGTGTTTGTGTATATGTGTATATATTTATATACACACACACACACCAGTTAGCAAGGTATGTTCATTATTGTACTGTCATCTGAATGTTACTGTTGTATCTTGCCAGTACTACACAGGGGTCAGGTGTAGATGATCATCGTTAACGCTGAGCAGTTTGCCAGGGGCTTAGTTGCAAACCAAGATGCCCTGGCTCGCCAAAACCAATCAACCACAATGAAACTCCTACCCCCAATCAGCTGACGCAGTCTAGCCTCTAGCTGTGATTCAATGAGATCTTATTGGTTGAAATCCTAGAGATCGCAGATATTATCAAACAAATGGTACACAAATACATTTTGAAGACTGCTACTTTTGCAGTCTAACTTAATTGCCAGATTCTGTTGGCCCTTTGGGTATTGGTAAAACAAGCTTTAATTGCCAACTTAATAGTTAAAATATAGGTCTAGCCAAAAGACTTTCAAACCGTTACTCTGAGGTATTTAATACACAAATTTGTTTGTTAATTCTCCCTTGTGGTTCCCTTCTGTATTCCAGCAGTTTGCGCTTTCAGCATACCGGATCAATTTATATGGTCTGCTTCTGTAAATTTCTTTCAGTGTTTTGTTAAGACAAAAAAAATCTGCCTTTTGATGCACTTGTCCACTAAATTTTTACTTTATCGCTAAATCTTGCAATCCTATTTTTACAATAGACTTGTGATAAATGGAAAATATTAGACCTCATCCTGTTGCTGAAGATAAAAGGCTTTAGATTTAAGCTATGCCCCTAGGTCTTCGTTCAACTCTGTGCTGAGAATACATGAAGAATGGAAACGATATGCTTAAATAATTTCTATATGTCGTGATGGCTATTCTAGGGGCGATGTTTTGTGTTTGCTTTGGAATTCTATATTTCCTGGTGCCACAGCATTTCTGTTATTTGCAATTTACTATCACTATGTCAAGCGAATGGAAAATATACAACGTGTGTCATAAATTGAAGTAAATTTTTTAAATTCTTTTAATGGTTATTACATGTATCTCCTAAGAGGATAATGTACTTTAGAACAGACCTAGGCTATTTAAAACCTAAAGATAAGCAATATCTGATTTACATTTATGTAAATATAGAGTTATGACCAATTAGATGTTTGTAATGCAAATCCATCTGTCCAGTGCGGGTTGCCTTTCGCTGGAGGCATTATGCATGAAGCATAATGACCCTGCATTGGATGCCTGTTCATCACAAGGTACACAGAGTCACTTATTCCGTAATATCACAGTATATTTTATTTCTTGAGCTACTGTATTGGGAGGTCTGGCACTGAAAGAAACCAGAATTATGAAACCTGTTCAGGATGTGATTTTTTTTTTAAAAGCAGAAATATTTCAGTGATATTGATGTCAGTAAAAGTAGAAAAAGCGCCACAGTAGGGATGAAATGGTTAATAGTTTCACGGTAAATCACGATAAAATTCCTGGCATTAGTATTACTGTTTCAGGTTATAATTATCTTTAAAAGCTTGGTTGTGTTTACTCTGCTTTGAAAAACTGACGTTAAATACTATCCAGCATCAGCGGATGTTAGCGACAGTCTCCCAGACACAGGTTCAGCATGCGGCATTGCCGGATGTTAGCGACAGTCTCCCAGACGCAGGTTCAGCATGCGCCATTGGCGGATTTTGGCGACAGTCTCCCAAACACAGGTTCAGCATGCGGCATTGGTGGATGTTAGCGACAGTCTCCCAGACACAGGTTCAGCATGCGGCATTGGCGGATGTTAGCGACAGTCTCCCAGACGCAGGTTCAGCATGCGCCATTGGCGGATTTTGGCGACAGTCTCCCAAACACAGGTTCAGCATGCGGCATTGGCGGATGTTAGCGACAGTCTCCCAGACGCAGGTTCAGCATGTGGCATTGGCGGATGTTAGCGACAGTCTCCCAGACGCAGGTTCAGCATGCGCCATTGGAGGATGTTGGCGACAGTCTCCCAGACTCAGGTTCAGCATGCGGCATTGGCGGATGTTAGCGACAGTCTCCCAGACACAGGTTCAGCATGCGGCATTGGCGGATGTTAGCGACAGTCTCCCAAACACAGGTTCAGCATGCGGCATTGGCAGATGTTAGCGACAGTCTCCCAGACGCAGGTTCAGGATGCGGCATTGGTTTGTTTTGTATGAGTGAAAATATTGCAGGAAGAAGTAAAAGTGCTTAGGAGATTTTTAATGTTAATGAACCCGCATGCAGGTAAGGAGAGACCGAAAAAAGCCAGGAAAGAAAAAAACAATCTATCTAATGCAGTACTCATACCGGACCAAATACAGAAATACAAATGCAACTACACATATGCGACGATTTTGGTCTCAGTGTAGAATCCTGTGTTGGCTATTATTATTTTAAACTTGAATTTTTGGTAGGGGTGCAATGGTACACAAAATTCACAGTGTGGTACAAACCTCAGGTTTGGGTGCAGTTTTGGTACAGCAGGGAAAAGAGAATTTGTTTTGAAGTTGTTTTAAATTATAACTACAAACAATTAGGACAGTCGTAAATCAAAGGCAATGCTTCCCTCAACGTGACTGAATAACAAAATCTTAGAGATGCTTTTCTGCACATCGTAAAAAAACGTAATATCATAAAAATCATACTGTATGTCCCATCTAAATCCCATGTTCTCCACTGCCAAGTATGGTCACATACCTGTACCAATAAACACCATGATAATTTTTTTTAGCCCAACTTTAATTTCCTGTTAAGAACGCCTTCAATGCCACAGAGAGACTGACTTGCAGAGTTTCTGTCTTGCTCTGGTCGTACCCACACTCAAATGATGTCTCATAAATTTACATGTTGGATGTGTATCTAGCAGCATATGTGAGCCAACAGACAGTCTTGGTCTTATCACATATTTTCTCTCCAATGTTGCACACCAAAATGTGGCCAAACTGCTGTGTATGTCTGACTGTAACCAGCATTAGACATGCGGGTAAAACATTATTTTACTGTTTATGTATCAAAAGGTGCATAGTGCTGCTAATTTTATTTGTGGTTTTCAGTATAAAACTTGGTGAAATTATTTGTTTGTTTATCAGTACTTCTTGAACACCTTCAAAACATTTTAAGAACACTGAGATAATACTGATAACCGTGATAATTTAGTTGTTATAGTCGTGATACTAAATTTTCATTCTGTTTCATCTGTACACCACTTTTTTGTGCTAAATTGTTCTTTTTATGGCATACAATTGTAAAGTCCTTCAGATTGATGGAGATTTTAAAAAAAAAATCCTGTCTTACTGCTTGTTTCATGAATGGCAGTTTGTATGATCATTTGGATTGCTCGGACTTGTACCTGGAGGAAATTAATCAGTACTTGGGATGAGCATACATATTTATCTCATTGCATTCAAGTGCATTATACTTTGTTTCAACGCTGTTAGATTCTAAAGCATTTGTGTTTTGGAAACCCGATGAAGAAAATCTGGCCAGGTTATAAGGCTTGCTTGAGTGAAATTAAAATTGTAAATTACACCAAAGGGTCACTAAAGGATTGTTTCTCGTTTTATGGTACAGAGAAACACACAAAACCGGCCATAATTAAGACCAGATTCTTCGCTTTTATACACGACCAAGGTGCCATGCTTTGGTGAGCTTACCATGGCAGACAGATTCAATGATGGTAAACCACAGCTCATCAATTGCTGAAATTACAGAGTGTAATTTACCAGGTGTTTCATTAATGCTCCACATTCCACCTTCAGCTCGTTCTTGCATGTTCAGGCAGAGAAATGGGCTTTAAAGCTCTGTCCTGGATAAAAATGTGACATTAGCGTCCTTTGTTCTTCCCTTTAGGTCTTTTGAATTCATCAGTCTGGTGTATTTGAATTAGTGACCCTGAAGCAGGTAATTCAGGCAGCATTTCCAAGAACAAAATTCATTAGCTGATGCATTATGACTCACAATGGGTTTTAGTGGGAAACTGCCACTGCATGGATCATCTGTGACACCTTTGGTCACTGGGCACCTTGACACACACAGTGGAAGTGTTCAAGTATAGCAGGACTACACTGCTTGTCATATTCTGTCTTCTAGAATGCTGGATTTGCACAACCATTCATCACTGGAATCTGATTTATCATTATCCCAAAGGCTGCATGTTGACCTGGGTCCTGGCAGCCTGGATTTTTATGCTTTTACCTTATACTAGTAGCCACCACACTCATTTATAAGGAGCTATTTGTACTATAAAATGCACGAGGGGAAGTGAGAACATTTTCCAGAACTGGGTTTCTTCAAAACAAAAAGGTTCTAAATAATTAACTGTAGTTCAAATATTTTATTTTCATAAATTGTAATTAAAGTAGCTGCCACAGTTATTTTTACAATAGTGGCGTGGTCCCTGACTTAACATTCTTCTCAGTATTCTTTGTGCATAATGGAGCGCATGATGTTGTGCTCTTACTTTTCTGCCGACTTGATTTATTACTGTGTTGTTGGTCAGGAGTACATTGTTAGCTTTACATTTCAATCAAGTTGGAATGATGACTCAAAAACACCCATTAAATTGTTTCAGAAGTTCTGAGGAGGAGGTACTCTCACCTAAAGAAGTATGTGTACTGTATGTGACCTGTACAGACATTTCAAGTTGAGCTGCGCTGTGTCAGAAACCATGAGTATCTGAATAGTAATTAATGATCATCCATCAATTTTGCACTAAAACACTTTGCTTTCTTTTGGATCAGATTGACAGTGTTTTAAGCAGTGATTCTCAAACCTGGTCCTCAGAAACCCCCAGACAGTCTACATTTTTTGCTCCCTTCCAGCTTTCGGCTTACTCGAACCAAATAATCAGAGGCGGATATTACAGGTCCAGAAAGTGAAAATCCAAACCAGGATTTTGTTTCAACCAACCAGTTGAGTATAAAGAGTCACAGAGTACTCAACTGGTTGGTTGAAACAAAATCCTGGTTTGAATTTTTACTTTCTGGACTTGTAATGTTCGCCTCTGTAAATAATTAAGCAGTCAATGGCATTGTATACCTGATACTGGCATGTTAGGAGGCTTGGAGAGAGCAAAAATGTGGCCTGTCTAGGGGTCCGCAAGGACCGGTTAGAGAAACACTGTTTCAGAGCAAACTCAGAACAGCCCATGAGGATTTTAATAAAAATTAATTGAAAGTATAAATGTCTTTTATTTGTGGAATAAGTTAACAACCCATAATTTCTATGGCACATACTAAGCACTTTCCAACACCATGGATGCTGCTGAGCTCCTTTTCTCTCTCTGGCTCTGAGTATGTAATACTATCATTCAGTAATGTGGTGTGATGGCCTCATCCTGCTCAGTGTGGCTTTCAAATTTCCTGTGAGTCGGAAAGGGAAGACACATTTTTTATATAAATTAGGGCAAAATTAGATAGGGGTAATGGAAACTTCTCAAAAATAGGCATTTTCCTTACAAATGGCCATTATTATTATTACTGATTTTTTTACATTGTTGGTTATAAAGCATACAGGTACTAATTTTACAGCCTAATTTTGAAGAACATTACAAAATTAGAAATCTAACGAATTAATTTTACAACCCATGTTCTAGTATTACAATTTTTAAATGTTTTGTCCTTTTATTCAGACTTAAAACTAACTGTTTACCAATTAGTTAAAGACAAATGCCAATATGCTGAATTTATCTCATGAAAATTACACTTTGCTTATTAGCAATGCATTCTATAGCAGTGATTCACAGCCTCTAATCCCAGCCTAAATGCCTCATAAAGACACGGAGTACACATGAAGAAATTCCTGGTGGAGCCACGCTTCCTCAAAATGAAGGAATTTGACCTCCTATGACCAGGCTCATAGCTGATGTTTGCATCTTCTCTGTTGTGTGGTGCTGCCCGGGGGGGGGGGGCGCCGGCGCCCCCCCCCCCCCCCGCCCCGCGGCCCGGGGGGGGGGGGGGGGGGGGGTGGGGGGTGTGGGGGGGAGGGG
>JABFEA020006000.1:0-27777 GCA_019775915.2 Cyphomyrus plagiostoma | reverse complement strand
GTCCCTGTTGTAATCTGGAATGTTGGAGGCTTAGAGTTTAGAGTATTCCTGGCTTTACATGGACATGGCTCTGCAGGAGGGAACGAGGCTGGTCTTGGCTACAGGAGCAGACAGTTTTGGGAGGGGAACCTGAAGGGCAGGCAGGCAGGGTTAGGTGTGTGGCTCCGTGTGTCAGAATGCTGTACTTGCAATCGCAAAGCCACGGTTCAAATCCCTGGGTCGGCAGAGTGATTCCACCATCAGGCCTTTCGGCAAGATCCGTAACCCAAGTTGTTCCATGGATTGTGGTGCTGCCCTGCTGTTTGTATATCGGTTTAGATATGTGTCCACCAGATGGATAGATAAAGCAAATGGGAAGAGACTGAGAGAGTGTGAGAAGACGCTCAGAGGGGCCTGGACAGGTCAGGGGCTTCCGGGCAGAGCCATGCCATTCTGCTTCCGTCCTTGGAGGTCGTCACTGCGACGTCACCAAAGCAGACGTGTCGCGCGGCACGTCAGGCCCCCCACGTGTTTATAAGGCAAGGAACTCAAACAAAAGGGCTGCATCCGGCTACCAGGGGGCCTTTCAAGTCCCCGAGACGAGCGTCGTGTTTGTCAGGCTGGTCCACATATGAGTGACCAATGCATCCGTCGCCACTCAGGCTAAATGAACAACACTGGATGACCTGAGCCTGTCTGCCAGGAGAGTTCAAGCCGGGATGAGGTCATCTGGAAGCTTATCCAGACGGCCGTTTCCTCCGGGTGAAATCCATGTCAGGGGGGCTATTTTTCTTCTATGCAGAACAAATATGACTGGACCCCCCTTCACGTCCAGCAATTAACAAATATTCCTCAGTGGGGTCAGAAATGACTCCTGGGGGCATTTTAGGTTTTAAATGTGGGATGCTGGTTAACAGACTTGTGGGCTGTTAAGTTAAAGCTCCAGTTGTTCGTTATTGCAAGTTGCTATAAAGCTGTAAGGCAATGAAAGTTAATAGGATGAGAGTGTTTCGCAACTAAATGGTGCAGTGTTCATTGCACCTGTCTAGGTTTTATGGGCTTGGCTGGTGAGCGCTAATGCAGACTGACGCTTATGCACACAGTCGTGCTAGGCCTGATCTTCCCTTTAGCCTTTAAGGTTCCATATGATGCCTGTGATTTGAGTGTCTGCACCATTGTTGTCCCAATGTCATTTTCATACCAGGCGTCTTGAATGAGTCTCAGGGTGATGCTTTGAGTTGTGCATCCACTTGTTCTCCTAAAATGTTTTACAAAAACAAATTCTACTTTCCGAGAACTTTTGTTCACTTTAAAAGACAGAAATGAGAATATTTCTCTAATTATCCAAGTTCTTTGGAGTTCTCGTTGTGTGTTTGTGCTGCGGCTTTGCAGGGAATTCTGCACGTTCCGCATTCATTTTCAGCTTTGCATGCTAATGCCTCGTGTTGAGTCTGAGAGCTGTTCTTGTTGTGGTCCTTATTATTTCTGTTCGTGTGAGAGGCCCCCCGTTTGATAGATGCTATGTTAATGACCCCCCACAAACCAGATGGCCAACAGAAGTATGCAGAACATTCTGGAATGGGGTCAAATTAAGTTTCTTTGTTATGTTTACGGGGAATAAAAAACAACGAAGGAATTGGGGGGGGGGGGGGGGGAAAAATGCACCATAAAGAGTGACCGGTTTTAAATGATTGGGATGGTGGGGTGGGGGGGGTCAGATGTTCTCAAGTTCCATAGGGGGCAAAAGGGGAAAGAAAAACCAGGGTTGCTGTAGGGGGGATTCTTAAAGGTTCCTTTTTTCCTTGTAACATTCCCCATAATTAAGTGGGAATTTTCCATTACAACATTGTAACTACAAATTTATGGAAATGTTTCAGTATCTCCAGAAACCATTCCTAAAAGCACAGCACTAAAGGAGCTGGAACTCAGGACCTGGAACAATGCTTACTGCTATTCCAGAGACTTGGTGTTCATGTCTACATTTGCTGTTAGTTCTGTCCAGCTCTTCATAAGCATGAATTCTGCATTTGGTGACCACTGGTAGATAAACCAGCATGTAATTTTTTTTATTAAAAGATACGACATCTGAGCCTTGCAATTTAGTAGAAAGACTGTGTAAAATATTTCTTGAAAAGACACACTGTCGATTTCAGGAAAGCCTTTGATTTTGCTGTGAATTTCAAAAGAAAGTAGGTTTGCCAAAGGCTTGACATTGTCCATCCCTCCCAACTCTAAACGTGTTTTGTCTGCAATTCATTTGCTGCTGCTGTGGTCATTTTCATTTTCTGCTCAATATCATGCATTATAATGGAAAGAGGGAAAGGGAACTTTTTGGGCAGCAATTTACATAAAGCAGTGCAGTTTCATTTTATATAGAGAGTAAACTCATCTACGTATTGCATAACATAAGGCAAGGTTTCAGCTGGTCTTTGGCAAAATGAATTTCTACGCCCTGCTTGATTGGTCATTTTTTTTCCTAACTGGCCTAAACTCATTAAATATCAGTAATGAAGGTTGTGACTGCAGTTGTCATATAGCGCTCCATCTGTTTCTTTGATCAGGTGTTGTGGGAAATGACGGCTTTAGCGTGGCAGGGGGAGGAGCCTGAATGTCCCCAGTGCCGCACACCGTTTCCTATCGCCAAAGGGAAGTTGACTCATGGAGGCTGCATGCCAGAACAATATGAGAGGGGCAGCTGATAAGCAGCTCGCATCGGACTGACGCTGAACAATAATAAGAAGAAAACAAGCGATGCCGACTTCTGGCGGACAGCTTGCAGGTCGTCGCGCTGCTCTGCTTTGTAGTGCGGCCATGTATGTACTTATAAAAAAAAAAACCTTTGAAATAATCACGTCCGTAATCATGCCCTACTGCACATTTTGACATTAAAGCAGCGATTGTCGTGTTGCACATATACTCAACAGTCATAAATTCGATGTGTAATTTTATTTTTGCATTTTTTTTGTGGTCACTGACAGATTCCTCATTCACTGGTCTGAAAAAAGTCAAGAATTTCTCCCTGGGATCAATACATTTTTATCTTATCTTATCAGTGATGGAAGGAATTGTTGAATTCAGACCCTTGTGGCCCCGGGCATTGTTTCTGAGCATGTTGCCCAAAGCAGGTGTTCTGCTGATGGAACGGCCCTTGGAAAAGGAGGGTTCCTGTTTAACCAGCTCACTTTGATTTGGGGACATTTAGGCCAGGGGGCAGTGCATGTAACCTGTGGTCTGATTTAAGCGTACTGTCAGCTGTCACTGTCAGCTGTCACATGTGCATAATTAACTAAGGTTTCTTTAATCGAGTGTCACTCAACACAGGTTAAATAATGATAGCCAACAAGATCACTAGAATTGTAATGAGATCACTGTATTCACTAGATGCCAGGTCTTTAAATTATTTATTTTTTTACCACTTCCAGCCTTGTTAACGGATGAATGACCTTCCTCCACCTACGCAAGGCAACGGAGAGCAGGCACTAGCAACTCGATGTTATATCATAATGGAAAACAGGCGGAAAACGGACGTTTTCCTTCTGCAGGCCCATTGTCTTTGGAGTGCAGGAAATTGCTTTGAAACCAGTGTGGCAGGAACAAAGTTTATTTGTTTTTCCTGGGCAGAACGTCAGAGGGTGACAATTCCTTATAAGTCTCTGGCCAGCTAATTAACGCAGAAAACGTGTGGGGCTTGGTCAGGATGACTTACCAAATTTTGTTTGCCTTTCAACATTTCCTGTCAACATAGTTTTTGGATGATTCGTCTGTTCCTGGAGTTTCTTTTGGTCTCCTTTGTAGGGAAGGTAGGGAAAATAAACCAAAGTGCACAGGCTTGTTTGTAACTGCATGGGAGGGGGGTCCAATGAGAGGGGTGAACATGGAACTGCTGCTTGGAGGAAGCACCTGCCTGAGAGGTCGTTAATGCCATCAGCAGAGGTGAGAACTTGGAAGTGCACGCGGAGGATGATTGTGCACAGGCTCACCTTGCTCCTTCCTGGTTTAAGAAAACACCAGCAAGATAACAAATACAGGTATTCTAGCATATCCTAGTGCCTTTTGAGGTTATGTGTGTTACAGCTGATGGCTGATTTGTCGTTGCAAATAGTGTACTGCAGGGGTGCCTAACCCATCAATCAGTTGATTGCGGTGTGTTTCCAGGTTGATCACAAGTTGCTTAATAGATAATGTTGTATATACTGAAATTCACACATAAGCCTCCCCCCCCCCCCAAATAGCCGTAAAAGCTACTATCGTGATTCAGTAGCTCGTCAGAGTATTTTCTTTGTAAAATTAACTGTAAAAAAGGTTTTGGCACCCCTGGCATACCTCTTAAGCTGTGAACACATTCTTAAGTAGTATTTAATAGACTTCATGTTTCCCATGCCAAAATACAACTGCAGTGATGAAACTGCACCTTAATGAAACCTCTTGCCAAGAAAGAGGTTGGGAATCACGGGAATTTGTGCCTTGGCGTATGCATTTTGGCCTCGTAATGGTTCAGTAATTACTGGCACGGCTAATGATCTAATGCTTTCCTTCACAATGAAGGCTACTGGCTTTTTATTGTCAGAACACCCACAAGTAGGGCTGCTCAATTTAGGCAAAAATCATAATCACGATTATTTAACATGACTACTCATTGACTTTGGAAATATGCATTTATTGAACTTAACAAAAAAAATTCTCTTTTTATCTGTGGATTTCCTTGAAGTCTAAAATTCAACTGAGGAACAAATTAAAAGGGGCTGGAAAGGGGTGGGCTGGATTTATAACACAAGGCAAAATGGGAGCATCATTGCAAAACAAATGCAGAACAATAATCGTTTTATCTTGATTATTTTGTTTTGATGATCAATTGCTCAGCCCTACTCACAGATAATCTCTGTTTTGATAATATTGCTGTGGTTTACTAGTTCTACCACAAACAATTATTCAAGACTGACACCAAATTAACAGTGATTACACTCCCCTGCTCCTCTGGATGTGTTTTGGCCGTTCAGTTGAGATGTACCCATCAATGCAAGAGTGGCTTTGGCTCACCTGGGACTTAATCCCACTGGTCATGCAGCACTTTTGTGATGTTCATGTAAGTGATTGAAGCCCAAAGGTGTCAGGTGTTAGCTGGGATTGTGAAACAGTAAATGTTAATGTCACCAAGCGAGATGGGAATGAAACATCCCAAATGATTTTCTATTACATATGATGTAATTTCCAAACTGTGTCACTTTCCTCCTAGTCATCAAACATAGCACTGACAGTAAATTTATTTAAATACTTCCACATATCACATATTGAAATTTTTAGGGTTTAGATGAAAGCTGTGAATCTGGTTGTATGTTTTAAATTTGCACTGTTGTTTCTGTTTCAATAACACAACTATTTGCCCCAAGTGTAAAATAATCCCAGAGGGACGCTTTAAATACACGATTTGGCAGAACACTACAGCTGTGTGCTGGGTTACGTGTAACTATGTGTATTTGACACATTATTTTACATAATGGAATTAAAATGAAATCCAGCATGTTTTTCTTTTTTCGTCACTTCTGAATTCTGGGCATGGAATTTTGACCAGAGTCCTAGTTTCAATATTAACATTGTCTATTAGTCACCCCTTTGACTAACTGTTGTATATGCGCTCTCCCACATGGCTTGCTAAAAATACCCGTCCCTAAAACATACCACATGTGTTGAATTGCATGACAGTAAAGCAACCCGAGTAACATGAGCTATGTAGTATGACGGTGAACCGATGTGCATGTGCTTCGCTTGGATGATGCGGGATCCTGCGCGGATGTTTAAGGTCCCAGGCGAGCCTGGCAGGGTTCGAGGTCATGCCTTTGCCGTATTGAGGCTCGGTATGCTATAAGGGTCCTTGTAGTGTCTCTCAGCACTTTGTGTCAATCCTGAAGATGTTTTCAGGAAGTGCGAGTTCCTCCGCCTGCTCTGCCTGCCCCGGCAAGTCCCCGGTCACTAGCCTATGAATAGAGTAGCGCTTTTGTCCTCTTCCCAAGGCTTCCTAAAGATGTGCTTTTTGGCTTTCAGCTGTGGGACAGAAATAGCCATCCCCGCAGGCCTGGCCTTCAGCAGCGTTGTGCGACCGCCTTTGGTCCAGATAAGCTTCCAGTCTTGTCCAGGAGACCTGCCGGTGACATGGAGGGGAACCAGTTCAGTAACCCCGAACACAATGACACGTCGTTCCCCTCTTCCTGAGCGGCACCAACACATGCAGCCACAGCACATCTGCTGCCGTGTTGTTTTGCCGAAAAACCTGTGTCAAAGCTCAGCCTGGACCTGACACACTGCTGCCCTTCTTTGTACACGTGTATCTGTAATCTTGTAAACAGATTTAGTAAATAGCGTGGAACGTGGGTTCAGAATTTGATTTTCACTCTTTACAACTCATTTGCAATAGATTGTGATTACTGCCCCCCACCCCCATTAGATTAAAACTGTACAAGATAATACATTTGTTTGTTGCCGATTCAAAAACCTACAAGTAAGATAATGCAGCTCTAGCTTTCGTTCCATTTTCCACATCATGTGCCTTGGCTTCAAAGTTATGTCCTGCCAGATATGACACAGAGATGTTCATGTGTTAAGATCAGACTTTTTATTTATTTTTTAATAATTGACTCAAACTATATCTGACCTAGTGTGGTTTGTCGTCGGTTCAGACTAATGTTTAGATTGAACTTGTACAGTAATCTGTTTGCATTTTAAAGCCACCCTGTTATTCGCCATTGTAAAGGATTCCACCTTACAGCAATTTCATTTCATTCTGGCTGGGCACTGGTTATGTAGGGCGCTAAACGAACTTTTTTCCACTTGGTAGCGCTGGTGGTCTCTCAACTTCACTGCCAAACATATACAAGCACCAGAAAAAAAGAGGATTACAAGCCAAAATATACACGTGTGGTTCGCTCTTTGTGTTGTATTAGGCTCTTGTATCCAAAGTGATCCCTTTCTGTGCCAAACACTGCTTTCCCCCACTGCTACACAGTCATTACTAGACATTATCGAGTCAATACAGCTCCTCATCTCTTAGCCTAAGCATCTTAAATTTCCCCAAATAACCTTTATTTAAATTACAGGTCAGTCATTTTTAGCTATGGACTGTAGGTCAGTGTTTCCAAACCCAGTCTTCGGGGGATCCAGTCCACGTCATTCTTTCCTCTCAGCTCCCAGCACACCTGTACCGGGTATTCGGTGTTCCTGGTTGGCTGGGAGCTGAGAGGAAGCAAAAACATGGACTGTCCGGGGTTCCCCAAGGACTGGGTTGGGAAACACTGCTGTAGATGGAGTAGGTTGAGAAGAACCAGGTGGATAACTGTGTGCTTCAGGGGAGGTGGAAATGTTAGAAATTAAAAAGTAAATAAAGTAAAGCTGAAACACTTGCTAACTGGCATTAAAGACTATGGCTTTTTTTCTGCTTTTACAGTAGTGCTATGCCGCTTACAGTATTGTTGACAGCAGTGATGTTTGTTGTGCTTGTGCTGTTGGTAATGTACTCTGATTCCAGTCACTGAAACCTTATGAAAACATTATTCCTTCTGCTTATCTCTCCTTCTGTTATTTCATATTATATGCCGCTAATAATATTTGGTCATGTTTGTTCCTGGAATGCTGTGGGGAAAAAAAGAGACAAAAGAGAATATCAGAAGATAACTGGGCAGAACTGGAAAAATAAAATTGCACTGGAAATATCAAAACAGTCAGTATGGAAACCTTAGCGTGGTGCCTGTGGTGTCAGAGCAGTCATGCAGTTGCCGGAGTGTTTGTTTCGAGTACCTGTGGCATTGAAAATATCAGCAGGTACCTTGTGCAAATATACTGTCTTTTAGTTAAACATCACATTTCCTGGGATTTCATTTGTTGCTTTTAAAAATGTTTTTAATGCTGAGCTAAATTAAATTAATAATAAATAGAATAACATGAGTATGAATAATGTTGTTTTCATCCTGAGCTGTTTTTCTGTCTGTTCTCTTTTGGTGATGTTTATTTTTTTGCATTAAACCTGCAGTCTCCAGTAATTCAGTTTTCATTCTTGCAAAATTAAATCTACTATGATGGATAATGTATATCTTAATGATAATTTTATTTATTTGGCAGATGCTTTAATCCGGAGCAACATGCCATTGAGAAGGCAGGGTCAGCCAGGTCCTGGAGCAATTGAGGTTAAGGGCTTTGCTCAAGGGCCCAACAGTGAAATCACTGCTGGTCTTAGGAAGGTTGCCGGTTTAAATCCCATCTGAGACAGACGACCCCAACCCACACACCGCACAGTTGAACACATGAGAAGAACTATTGCTGCAGTAGTTAGTATACCTGCCATGTAGGGCTGTTAGCTGTTTGTGGTTCCCAGCCAGTGGTAATGGATTTACGGACCAGCGGTTACAGACTTGTTGTCCGTCCTAGAAGGGCCCTTGGAGTTGCGTCCTTGAGTGATGTCCCTGACCTGAATTATTTTGTCAGCAAAGCTTAAAAAACTTAAACAATGGCTATTTAATAGAGAGTTGCTGAGAGTGATACTGGCTGCTGATCCCTATCGAAGAGGCACCTCTGTAACCTCCAACACGGGTACCCCCAGGTGGTGTCCCCAGCTACCCGGGCTGGGAGTTCGAGGCTTAGGGTTCTTCCTCTTGCATCTATGGCGTGTCCTCTCCTCTCCTTACACCTATTCCAGTCCGGTCAAACCACCGAATGGTAAAAGCTGCAATGCCCAGAGCCTCTTGACCACATTCTGACTTTAGGCCGATGTCCCAGTAGACATGCCCCTAATGTGTGTGTGTGTGTGTGTGTGTGTGTGTGTGTGTGTGTGTGTGTGAGTGAGAGAGCGAGAGATCATTGCACCTGTTGTTGACTCATTCTTAAAGTTGTATTTTGGTGTTCCTCACTCTCTGAAGAAGTCCATGAAAAGTGGTTTGAAAGTGGTACAAATGTCACCTTTAGCGAAAAAGTTTTTCTTTTTTTTAAACAGTGTGATTTTTGTTCCTTTATTAGGATTTAATGTAGCTCTTAAACAAAAATTTTATCCCAGATGAGTTTTAGTAGGTAGAATTAGAATCGATATTCTTGGATTTAGGGGTTTACTGATTCTCAAGAATGCATTTTTGTTTTGGCTACACAGCGCAGTTGTGTTAGTACATAGCAGCCCAGCCCGAATGCTCCAAGGGAAGCATAATGGGGACATCGGTCTGACTCATAGACACTGTGGCGCAATGTGTTGGATAAACCTGCTGTTAAATAATGAGCTGTCCAGCAAGAAAAAAAGGTTTTTGATAATTTACGATAATGGTGATCTTTGGCTGACAAATCTGTGCCATATGTTTAACTGGCCATAATGAATGTTTCCATTTGAATAATGTGACAGGATTTCAAAGACTCAGCAGTGGTGCCTTGACAGTCTCATATGCATTTTTAAAAAGTGCTTTAAAGTTTGAAGAAGAAGTGCACTGTTAATCTTTCTCCTTATTTGATATAAGGATCAAATACATTAGCATTTAAACCAGCACCATATGTTCCATAGGTGTTTCTTGCAGTGTTACACAGAATGATATCAAGTAACCATAGTTAGACATTGCTAACTGTGGTACTGGAGGAAGTCTAAACCAGTGCCAGGTGATGGCAGGTCACGTCACTCACACTGCCCACTGGCCAAGCTGTCTTGGTACAGGATGGCTTCACAGTATTAAAATTGAAATTGCATAAGTTCTGTACTTTGATTAAACATGCTGTTGCAGTTATAATGCAATGATTCCCACACGTTTATGTTGTAGGTGAATATATGTCGTAAAGGAACTTCAGAGTCTGCTCCTGTGTGCTGGATTCCTCCTCCACTGCACTGTACTGGACCTTTAAAATGACATCCTGCATTTATTTTGCTAAAGCAAGAGATCTGCTTGTTTGGTTGTCCCACTAGGCCCTCTGTTTTCTCAGCATCCCAGGTATGCCACCGGAAGGCATTCATCTCTTTTCCAGCTGTGATATATCACATTCCTGGCATATTTTCAGACACATTCCACCTCGCTTTCAGCTTTTCTGAGCCGCTCACCCCCCAGCGTTTCCTGGGTTTTCCAGACTTCCTGCTGTGTGTTGTGCCTTATGGAGGATGCCTGGTCCTGTTCATGTTCCCCCGTCTTGGTCTTTTGGGGGTCTGGGCTGCTCTGAAACCACCTACCCCACGGTGTCCTGCTTGTTACCAGCGCTTCTGTACAGACCTGAGCTCTCATCGGTGAGGGGCTCTCTGTCAGATATACTCTTTTACAGATATACTCTTCATGGGGTATAATTCCATCCCCCAGTGTCCTGGTGTGTGTCCTGGCACGTGTTCTGCTGCGTGTCCGAATGCGTGTCCTGACATGCCCTGATGTGTGTCCTGCTGCGTGTCCTGGTGCGTGTCCTGCGGAGGTTACCATGGTATTTGTTTTCAGAAAACGAGGAGCACACATTTTTTAAATAAAAGTTGTGTATACAAAAAACATAATGGGGTAAAATTAGAACAGTTTAGGTGACATTGACACACGACTGAAACATTGATGTGCGCAAAACTTGGTTCTGTTGTTGTTGAGGGACACCATCATGCCTTGGCTACCCTGTTTGAATTTTTTTTTTATTTGGGGGTCAGAAACTGCACTGTACAGTAATGTGCATGAGCTTTAAACAGTCTAAGAAAATGATGTTCAAATGATCTCCATGTTGGTGTAAACCTATCATGTGTGTCAAAATCTGTTAGCATAGCCATTTGAAAATCAGTACCTCTCTTAAAGGTACTACAGTATTTTCAGCAACCCTCCAATATACCTATGTATTTTTTTTTTAACCCAAAAAGTCCCCACACCTGGTATGGCTAATCAGTATCTCATTGACTCTGTAAACTAATTAATTTATTAATTGCTGTTGGTGAAATTTATCAAATACACGTAATGGCTGAGGTGCCCCTGAGGAGAGGTTTCGGAACTGAAGCAGTGTTCATCTAGCCATCCAACAAGACATCAGTAAGTTTTTGGAGAACAGAAGAAATTCCAGTTAGTTTTATTGTGTTGCTCTTAATTTTCTTGTACGTGTTTTTCGTTCTGAGCACATATTCTGAGTGGTTTAGCAGGCTAAGTCTCCATGACTGTGGTCAGAAGATCGCCGGTTTGAGCCCTGGCCTTGGCAGAAGAGTCACATGCCCATGGGCCCTTGAGCAAGGCCCTTAACCCCCAGCTTCGGGAGTGCTGCACATTAGCTGACCCTGCCCTGTGACCCTCAAGCTATGGAGGGCAAGAAGCATTCCAATGTACCTGTACTTGTGCAGATAAATCGTGTTTTTTTGTTTTGTTATTACTCAGACAAATAGCTTTAAACATTTCCTTTGATTTCCTAAGACTTTTGTACAGTACTGTATATGCAACTGAATGGGCACTTATGGCTGGTGTGAGTGAATGTACTTGATTCTTTTGAGGCATTTTAAGTTGCATTGTCATTTTATGATTTATGAGCAGAAGAAAAGAGCTGTTTGACAGCAGAAACACCAGCCAGTGGGATGATGATCTGCATTTTGCAGTAGTGATATAGTTCCAAATTAGATATTGAAGATAAAGAGATTGCTGAAGCAAAAACATAGGGGTGGGAGGTGTTGAGTGAGGCAATGTAGAAAGACTTTCGGTCAGCCTCAAAAAGATTCTGGTAAACCATCAGGAGACTCAGGAGGGAGAAACATGGCTTTAACCATGCTGTTTGCAGCAGGGATGGAGAACGGTTGACCTTAACTGGGGATATAGTCAGGCAGTGGAAGGAGTATTTCGAAGACCTCCTGAATCCCACTGATATACCTTTCTTGGAGGAAGTACAGTAGAGCTGGAAGCTTTTGAGGAGGACATGGGCATCTCTAGGGCTACGGTCACTGAAGTAGTCAAAAACTCTTTCATGGTACGGCTCTGGAGTAGATGAGATCCCTTGAAAGTTCTTGGTGTTGTTGGGCAGTCTTAGCTGAGGTTGAGGACAGTACCTTTGGATTGGCAGACTGGGGTGGTCCCAGTCTTTAAGAAAGGGGACTGGAGAATGCATTCCAACTTCAGGGGATCACACTTCTCAGCCTCCCTGGGAAGGTACTTATAGGGGACTAGAGGGCAGGGTCCTTTTGTTTTGTCGACCCTCAAATCAAATTCCGTTCTGGTTGAGGAATGGTGCACCAGCTCAACAGCCTCAGAAGGATGTTGGAGGGTTCATGGGAGTTTGCCTGGAGCAAGAGTTAGGTTTGCATTACGAGCAGTTAGACTTGTTCAATGTGGGTGTTGAACACAGCCAGGGCTGTCCCTTATCACCGGTTTTGTTTTATTTTATGAATTTCCAAGTATAGCCAAGGAATGTAGAGGGTTTGCTGATCAGCACCTCCAAGTCTGAAGTCATGATTCTAGACCAGAAAAGGGTGGATTGCCTTCTCCTGGTGGGGGACGAGTTACTGCCTTAAGCTGAGGAGCTTAAATATGTTGGGGTCTTGCTCATGAATGTGGGAAGAAGAGAGTGGGAGGTTGAAGGTGGATCGATGCAGCATCAGCAATAATGCAGATGCTGCTCTGTTCTGTCAAGGTAAAATAGAGCTAAGCCAGAAGGCAAAGCTATTGATTTACTGGTCAATATACATTTCTACCCGTACTTATGGTCTCAAGCTTCAGGTAGTCAGTGAAACAATGAGATTGCAGATACAAGCAGCAGAAATGAGTTTCCTCCGCAAGGTGTCTGGGCTCAGCATTAGAGAGAGAGTGTGGAGCTTGGACATTCGGGTGAAGCACAAAGTAGAGCCCCTGCTTCTCCACATCAAAAGAAGCCAGTTGAGGTATTTCAGGCATCTATCAAGGATGCCTTCTGAACGCATTCCTGGGGAGGTTTTTCAGACATGTCCAACCAGGAGGAAACCCCGGGCAGACCCAGGACTTGCTGGAGAAATTATATCTCTCAGCTGGCCTGGGAATATCTTGGTATTCCCTCGGTGGAGCCGGAGGAGGCTGGTAAGAGAGAGGTCAGGGCATCTCTGATTAGCCTGCTGTACCCACGACTCGTTCCCAGGTAAATGGCAGATGATGTACGGATGGATGGATGGAAGGATGGATAAGAAAGGATGGTCTCAGTCTGAATTCTCAAGCTGTTGCGCATTATGCAGTATGCCTAGTCACCATTTCTATACCAGATACAGCCATGTGTACTTCATGACATTTATGTGAATGGCACAGTTTTGAATGCATTTGTTGAATTTTTGTCACACATTGCCCAGAATGTTCTGCAGGGGTCTACAGAAAACCTCAGATGCTAATGAAGTTGCACTTTGTGCTGTATTGACCTTGCCAGTAGCGAGCATCATGTGTTCTACAAAGAACAACATTCATATGAGCAATGTCACACCATTATTTATTGAGCAATAACTTTACTTTTGGAAGTCCATGCAGCAGGTGTGAACATTATTTAAGAACCAAAGAACATATTTACAGTATGGAGAGAGTGTATAGCAGCCTGGTTCTCAGTGGGTGTTCAAGCTCTGCTAAATCAATGGTTTTGCTTGTTTCAGTTCTGTCAGCCTGGAGGATGGAGTTTGTCTTGCAAGCGGAAGCAGCCCACATTCTTCACAGTGGTACTGACTGATATTGACTCCAACAGACACTACTGTTCCTGTCTGACCTTCTTTGAAGCAGAGATCAACCTCCAGGTGAGAGACCCATGGACCAACACCACTCACCTTCCATCATTCCATCACTGCATATCCAATAGGTTTGTTATGGAGACTCATGCGGTCGTACTTAAGTGAAAAAATATCTAAATAACTCTTTCCCCCCATTGGGAAACCTACCAGTTTCTTCAGTTACTCACTCAGTCTGGAAAAAGCTAGTGGGAAGCATGTACTCCATCAAGAGAGTGATGAAAAACAGTCGGGCATTTTGATAAGTATAGTGTAGTTTTCCATTCACTTTTTTGAGCATTTATTTTTTGTTTACTTAATTCATTTTCTTGGAACATAATCCTAATCACTCATCACCAAATTTACATTTGCCAAAAGCATTTAAATTTCCAGTGGTGGACTGGGTGTATCTAGGGTGTATCCCATCTTTCAACAGCCATTTTTTTCCTAGGATGGGTCCTCGGACCACTGGATAATGGAAAGAAAATTTAATTTAGATTATCCATAAAATTAAAGACAACATGCCAGAAAATTGAGTTGTTCCATGCGGTTTCTGCTAAAATGTGAGATCTCAATCGTGAGGCTTTTTTTTACAGGTTATGTTAATAGAAAACCAGAAATAGTAGAGTAATAGAGTTTTTAAAAATTGGTCTTGTATTAGTTTGCCATTTACAGCCATTTCTTTAAGATTAAGAACTGCACACACTTCAGTGAACAGCTAATTTTTTTATGAAGATGATGCGGCCATCATTGTTCTGTGTTTTTTTTTTTTTTTTTTTTTTTTTTTTACAGCCACAGAGGACTATTCTTAGACAATGTTAGATGCCACACTGCTTCCTCAAAAAGCTGCACTCGAGTGATTTACATGGCAATGGATATTTATAAGTCACTGGCTGAAAATAAGAGTATTTCTTTGTACTCTTAAATATTTTATGCTCTTGACTTCCATTGTCTTTGTGGTGATATTGATGGTATGAGTATGAACCTGGCTGCTGTCTTCATGTCAACGTGTTCTGCAGTGCCCAAAGTAGACTCTGTTACCTGTATGTTTGCTTCAATGCTTTGCAGATCTTAACCCAGGAAAAAAATCATCAATTTATCAACTTAAGTGCATAGACCTTAATTTCCCTTTATTTATAGAGTGTTCTCTTACCCCTAAGGGGCCTGCAGAGAAAGCCCTTGTTAACGATGACAAATGGTCACTAAATACACTAATACTATGACTATTGCTTTGAATTACTGAACAGCGGCTGCCACCTATTATTATGAAATCCCTTGTTGGTTTTGTTCCCCCTCACAGTGTAGATGACAGAGTGTTTTATTGATTTCCTGTCTGAGAGATGTTGTATAGCAGAGGTTCTGGTTATGGTTCCACTAGAAAGTAGAGGCTCATTGATGTTCAAACAGCGAATAGAATGTTTTCACATTGTGGGCAGCTAAACCCAAGCTTGCAGTCTACACAAGTACTGTTTATGTAGCTGCATTTTAAATGATATCCATCAACCAGAATTAGTGCAGCGATAATTAGTTAATCTCCCCTCTTAGCCTCTTACTAATATCCTGGACTGCACTGCATCATGGATGCATTGGGACTGAATCAAGTGCTTTTTATTCTGGTGTTAAATGACTCTGATGTGTTGCTTTTATTCTGCAAAACTATTTATGGCTTATGTCTAACATCAGATGATTGTTAAAAGTGCAGATTGTAAAAAGTCAGATGATTATTAAATATCAGCTAACATCCATCCATCCACCTTCTTATTGCTTATCATGGTCAGGGTCATAGGGGCCTGGAGCCAAACCCAGGCAACATAGGGCGTAGGGCAAGGACACACCTTGCATGACTGATAGTAACATTAACTAGCAAAAAAGCTGGATGATTCATTTGGGGAATGACAATCCCCAAGATGACAATCCAAGTCATTGATCGGGGACACCAGAAACAATTTTTAGGGGTAAGATAAAGATACATATACTTCCGGATTGTGCGCTCTCACTTTCTTGTGCAGCAGGTAAATGTACAAATAAGAGTGCTAGGACAAGTATTTCTGAAATGTAGGATGGCAGTGGAAGGTTCATCCATCCATCCATCTCTTACCACTTTTCTGGGTAAGGTCACGGGGGCAGCAGTCTAAGCAGGGAAACATAGACTTCCCTCTCCCCAGCTACTTCATCCAGCTCCTCCAGGAGAATTCCAAGGCATTCTCAGACCAGCTGTGAGGCATAGTCTCTCCAGCGTGTCCTGGGTCTTTCCCGGTGCATCCTCACAATGGGACATGCCCGAAACACCTCACCAGGGAGGCATCCAGGAGGCATCCTTTTCAGATGCCCGAGCCACCTCATCTGGCTCCTCTCGATGCGGAGGAGCAGCGGCTCTACTCTGAGTCCCTCCCAAATGTCAGAGCTCCTCACCCCATGTCTAAGGGAAAGCCTAGCCACCCTGCAGAGGAAACCCATTTCAGCCGCTTGTATTCGTGACTTCGTTCTTTCGGTCACTACCCATAGCTCGTGATCATAGGTGAGGGTAGGAACATAGATCGACTGGTAAATCGAGACCTTTGCCTTTTGGCTCAGCTCCTTCTTCACCATGACAGACCAATGCAACGCCCCCATCACTGCTGATGCTGCACCGATCCACCTGTCGATCTCCCATTCCATCCTTCCCTCACTCGTGAATAAGACCCTGAGATACTTAAACTCCTCCACTTGGGGAAGGACTCCCGACCCGGAGAGAGCATTCCACCATTTTCTGGCTGAGGACCATGGTCTCTGATTTGTAGGTGCTGATTTTCTTCCCAGCCACTTCAAACTCAGCTGCAAACTGCTCCAGTGAGAGCCAAAGGTCACGGTCCAATGAAGCCAGCTGAACCACATCGTCTGCAAAAAGCAGAGACCTTATCCTCAGGTCACCAAATCGGACACTCTCAATGCCCTGGCTGCGCCTAGAAATTCTGTCCATAAAAGTTATGAACAGAATCAGTGACAAAGGGCAACCTCACTGGAAACGAGTCCGTCTTACTGCCGACAATGCAGACCAAACTCTGACACCGGTTGTACAGGGACTGAGCACTCTTTATAAGGAAACCCGGCACCCCATACTCCCAGAGCACTCCTCACATGACTCCCAGAGGGACATGGTCGAATGCCTTCTCCAAGTCCACAAAGCACATATAGACTGGTTGGGCAAACTCCCACACACCCTTCAGGACCCTGCTGAGAGTATAGAGCTGGTCCACTGTTCCATGGCCAGGGAGAAAACCACACTGCTCCTGCTGAATCCGAGGTTCGACAATCCAGCGGACCCTCCTCGACAGAACCCCGACAGAATAGACCTTACCAGGGAGGCTGAGGAATGTGATCTCCCTATAGTTATAACACACCTTCTGATCCCCTTCTTGAAGAGGGGGACCAGCACCCTGGTCTACCAGTCCAGCGGCACTGCCCCCAATGCCCACGCAATGCTTCAGATGTGTGTCAACCAGGACAGCCCTGCAACATTCAGAGCCTTGAGGAACTCTAGGCAGATCTCATCTACCCCCGGGGTTCGGCCACTGAGGAGCTTTTTAACCACCTCAGCGACCTCCTCCCCAGAGATAGGAAAGTCCACTCCCAAGTCCCCAGACTCTGTTTCCTCATTGGAAGGCGTGTCAGTGGGATTGAGGAGGTCTTCGAAGTATTCTTTCCACCAACCCACAATGTCCCGAGCTGAGGTCAACAGCGCCCCATCCCCACAATAAACAGTGTTGATGCTGCACTACTTTCATGCCCTGAGCCACTGAATGGTGGACCAGAATCTCCGCAAAGTGTGCTGCCACTCCAGTGTATTACAGCCATCCAGGAATCGTTCTTCATGGCCTCGCCAAACTCATCTCACAACCGAGTTTTTGCCTTAGCAAACGCCGAAGCCATGTTCTGCTTAGCCCACCGTGACTCATCAGCTGTCTCTGGAGTCCCACCGGCCAATAAGACCCGATAGGACTCCTTCTTCAGCTTGACAGCATCCCTCACCGCCGGTGTCCATCATTGGGGTCGGGATTGCTGCCGCGACATGCACCAGCCACCTTTTGGCCACAGCTCCGGTCAGCCACCACCACAATGGAGGTGTAGAACATGGCCCATTCGGACTCAATGTCCCCTGCCTCCCCCGGGACATGGGCGACATTCTGCCGGAGGTAGGAGTTGAAGCTCCTTCTGACGGGGGATTCCTCCAGACATTCCCAGCAGACCCTCACCAGACGCTTGGCTCTGCCAGGCCTGACCGGCTTCCTCTCCCACCAGTGGAGCCAACCCACCACCAGGTGGTGATTGGTTGATCGCTCCGCCCGTCTCCTCACCCGAGTGGCTAATACTTGCCACCACAAATCCCATGACATGACCACGAAGTCGATCATTGCACTGCGGCTTAGGGTGTCCTGGTGCCAAGTGCACATATGAACACCCGTATGTTTGAGCATGGTTTTCATAGTCAATGATTTACACAGAGAGACAAAATGGATATAAATAGTTCTAGGCTATTTTTTTTTCTCAAATTTAAGTGCAACTCATTCTAAGGAATAACAATATCCTTAAGCCTAAAATATCAGTTTACAACCGATTCTGGGTGAGAAGCACCAGGCAGCGTAGGGCAGAATACATCACAGGCCATACCTAGTGGACCATGGAAAGAAATGTGCCCAGCACACACTAACTCTAAACCAGTATCTCTGGTACTACGTCTTACTGGACTGTCTAGCAGGTTGCTGGGAGGAAGCAAAAATGTGGGCCACCTTGGGGTCTGTGAAAACTGGATTGGGAAACACTTCTCTAAACCCCCGGCAACCCCTGGCAGTGCTGCCCAGTGAGTCACAGGTCTGCCGGGCCCCCCATTTTGCCCAGCCTTGCCCCTGGAGACCTACCACCCTGCAGAGCTTAGGTACTGCCCTAATTTAACACACCGATACAGATAGTCAGGCCCTTCAGTAGCATCTCCATATCCAACCCGTCTTAGCTTCAACATAAACTTTATTAGATCTTCTGTGTCATATTTATGTATTACCCCAAGAAAATTGGAACAATCTAAGAAAACTTAATTAATACTGCTTATTTAAATGGTTTTCGTTTTTTATCATTTATTAACTTTATTTTATATTTCAGATAACAATTTAAATCATTTTGCAGATCTTGAATTTCAAGCTTATTTTAGTTATGGAAAGAGAAAATATTGCTTTTTTTTTTTCTTTTTCCCCAAATGAAGGGTTAGTACAGTCTCTTCAGAACTCTGCACTATAATAACATCCCCATTACATTTTTTTATTAAAGCACAAAAACAATTTTTGTTTGTGTATAAACACATATAAATTATCTAACTTTTCTCAGTTTTTCCTGAGAAAAACAAGCTTTTTGTGTTTGAGCTATTGAATATCTCCTTTGAGTCGCTGGTTTGTTACATTGCAAAGCATTACATGAACTGCAGTTGGTATGTAAGATGACTTGCCTGCATACTGTAGATATGTACAGGTCCTTACACCAAGTCGTTCCTGTTCCTTGGCATCCTTCTCATGCTTTGACCTTTTACAAACCTATTCTCCTGCCCTGAATGCTTCAACCTTCACCACCTTTAATTTTTTTTCTCCTTATTAAAAAATCAGCGCCTGTATGCAGTTATTTGTGTGAATGACTTCAAGCCCTTTCACTCTCCTTTAACGCCTCTTGTGATTGGTTGCTCTGCCTTTCAGATATCATGTCCCAAACCACGGGTGAGGACAGACTCCTTTGAAAGCTCTCTTTCTGTTTCTGCTTTCGGCTTTATTGGCAGTTAATATTACTGTGGGGAGTTTTAAATATAAATTAATTTTGAATGTTCTTGGCAACGTTTGTTTTTGTGAAGATGATACAGCTGTGTTAAAAGTTTTGGCTGCTCCACCAACCTTTTTTATTGTTACTAATTTTAACATGCAGAATTTATTTGAATTTCATAAATCTGTATTCACTCTGTGAATTTTAGTAAGAGTATTTTCATTATGTTTAATATTTACATGCCAGATTCCATGTTGAATTACGTTACATTAACCTCCCAGTTAAGTAAAATCAATCTTCCTGAACTGAAAAATCCAAAGAGGACATTCTTTTACTTGATAATAATGGAAAATGCCACCAAGCCTACCATTGTGTAACATGGCTAATGCATTTTCCTTCTTAGTTTCCTAATTAGTTACTTTGTATCAATTGGTTTTTCTGCAATACCCTGCCTTCCCTGAAACAGAGGGAGGCAATTTAAAAATTGCTCAGTGCTGCAAGAGGTGAGACACATCCCTCCCCCCCCCCAAGGCTGGACCTGTAACTGCTACTCAAGTGGATAAGTTTGGGGGGTCAGGGGTTAGGCTGCAGTCCCCAGCCAGGAACATGGGGGCCCAGGCTGGAAGCTGGCACGTTCCTTTGTTCATTTAGTTCTTTGCCGGGACCCCGATTGCCCAGCTTTGTGGGAGGACAGAGTCACAGCTGTTGGTAAACTCATTGGTTTCATCCTGGGCCTGCACCAGGACGGAAAACAGTGCGGTTATTCCTGCGGCAGCTGGACCTCTGCCATCCCTTTGGACTTGTATCAGCTTGTTCTGCTTGGAGACTCCATTATGCAAAGTGTGCTGCCACTCCAGTGTATTACAGCAAGACCTTCCCTGCTCCTGCTTTGACTATGAGGCATTTTCAAGTCATTGCAAATCACTATTGTGCTTCAAGTAGTTCTGTGTACCAGACACAATTTAAGATAACAAATAAACAAAGTCTGCAATTAGGGAAAGGAATGTATGATTGCTTATTAATGCCAGTTCGTTCTTTCTTTTAGGGTCTGAAGGCAGGTGAGAGAGATGGGGATGAAGATGGAGAAGAGGTGGATGGTTTGATAAAGCCCGCTCAAGTGTTTGCACCTAAAAGTCTTATTCTGGTATCCAGAGTGGATTTACCGGATATATTTCGGGTAAAGTGGAAATATTTAAATTTTAAATACATAAGCCACATATTTACAGTCAACTGACATACTCTTTACTCGAATGTAGCTCTCCGGTCACTTTTAGAGTTGCCTGCATTTGCACTGACTAAAGGGCAGGATTATCTCCTTGGAGAAGCTCTCACTCGTCCTTGCCTGTCCCCAGACACAAACCTCGCGACTCAGTGCCAATCATTCTTTGACTTGTAACAGTAGACGCACCAGACAGATATTATGAAAGCCACGTGCCAAAAACGGGACTCCAGCCAGTTCTGGCTCCCCCCCCCCCACCTACCTTTGTAGGACAGACTGTTTAGTCCAGCTCTAGGGGATCCTGCATACAATTTGCAAATGTCACAGTCTAGATCTGCACCGAGATCTTCGCAATAGCACAGTGCTTTGGAGGCGTCTTTTTTTAATTATAACTTTTTAAACGTTTAAAAATATATTTCAAAAATGCAGTCTGAGGGACACAAAAATAGTATACTGTGTTTTCCCTTTATGCCGCAGTTTCTGTTCGTGCTGCACATAATCTTGGATGGTAGCTTGGGGGAGTCTTATATGTAAAAAATGTTCTGAGGGCAGAACAAACAATTATTGGTTTCAGAGAGATAACGAATCAGATTGTAGAGGGGGTGGCACCAAGCAATTAGATGTCTTGCTCCCATCTCCTCTAGTTGCTAAGACCCACCTCCTCTACAATCTGATTGATTCCCTCTCTGAACCAATTATTTTTTGTTCTGTCCTTATAACATTTTTGTCTGTTAATCTCCCATGAGTGGGATGGAAAATTGAGGAGAACCCTGCTGTGAGCCAGACGGAAAAGGTCTGCTCGATGTGTTTGCTGACAGGGAACTCGGTTGGAGGCTCATATTGAGTTACATTGTGCCAACATCTCAAGTCCACTCGCCAATAGCATGGTCTAAAGTTGCACAAATGTCAAACCATTGTCGATTTGTTTATTGGTTTGTCTTTTATAGAAAGCAATTGTAAACAGAAACTGATCTGACTTACATCAGATCAGCATTCAAAAGCAATATGTTTAAAACATTTTCTCACATTTTTTTCTTTAGTTTCTAAATCTGTGTAATTACAGATTTTTATGTCGCTCATAACACTAATGCCTGAAATCGCACTGTGACTATTACCTCAGATTTGCTGTATTGGTTTATGATGGATGGATTCACATGCACATTGTTGTATTAACCTCTTGATGACTCCCATCTGTTAAGACCAAAAAATCCATCAGCATGTCAGCTGCTTAATGATCTGAGTTCTGGTTTTTGTATTTTCACTAACAGCAGATTTATATAAAAACATGTAAAGCATTCTTAAGCAGCTATGTTGTATGCATTAGTGCGAAAAGCACTTTATTTTGTAAAATGTATTTATTTTTCTACCTTGTCAGCTTTTACTGACTCCTGTTCTGAGTTTGCGTCAATAATCAAATTTTGTTTTTGACGTTGTGGTTGGCTTGTGGTTGAGTATACATGCTAAGTCTTGCCCATGCCTCAATCATGCAGGGCTGCCTGGGTCTAATTTACACAGTATACATAGACAGCCTCAGCTTCCCGCTGGAAAGCCTGGTGGCCAACCTGCTTACCTGCGTCGTACCGCTGACTGGAGGATCTCAGGTGAGTCCAAACAAGAACGTCCACAAATTATTCTGCTGTGTCTTAAGAAGTAAGGTCCAGAATTCAACTACAGGTGACTCCATCTAGTGTGAATTTGATTAGTGGACTGTATCAACTTATTTAAATGAAGAATTAAGGGTTTAGAAATTAAAAGGAATACATGTTTTTTTGATGTACATATTTTTTTCAAAACCATCATTTATTTCACATTTTTATATTTCCTGTTTGAGTTTGTTTTATCGGAATCCACAAATAAATGACGGTTTTGAGCTTCATAATCATAATTTTTCTGCCACTATTCCTGCTGTGAAAGTCAGATACCTTGTTTTCCTTGGCCACAGACTCTTGCTCTTTTTGGGAAATCCCTAGATGTTCCAAAGCCAGCTAGGAGATGTAATCCACCCAACATGTCCTGGGTCTTTGCTGTGTCCTCCACAATTTGGGATGTGCCTAGGGCAGCTCCCTAGGCAGCCATCCAGGTGGCATCCCCATAACGTGCCCAAGCCACTCGCCTTTATCTGATGGAGCAGTGGTTTCGTTTTGAGGTCCCTCTGGATGCCTGAACTCCTCATCCTGTCATGTAGAGTGAGTGCAGCCTTGTGAAGAATGCCAGCCACTCCCACTCGTACTTGTGACTGACTCACACCCTGCTTTACTAATGCGAACCTCTTCAATACCCACAAAACCACAGTCAGCCGTAGTTGTGAGGTGCTGCTCCCCATCCCTATTACCTCACATACAGCAGTGATTCACTACCCCCCCCCCAACCAAGACATTTGTTCCTTATTCCTTAACCTCCATGAAATCTCAGTGAATATCCCTGATGAGTGCACCCTTAATGGAGGCCAACACCAGCTCTAAATTGCTTTGATTTTGATTGTAGTCCTTACTGTTTTCACACTGGGACCACATAGTCTACAGTAGCATCCCTGATACCCCATCCTCCTGCGGTAACTCCAACAGGATCTGCCAAGGTGCCCATATGCTTGCTCCAAATCCACAAAGCACATGTACGTCGCATTAGCATATTCCCACAAAGCCACACAAAGCTATGCCAGCTGAGCGAGACAGAGTTGATCTGCTGCTCCACTGCTGGACTGGAGCTCCTCCGAAATCCTAAATGTGACCATCTGGTGGAGCCTCTTCTCTGGAAGCCTGAAATAGACTTTCCCATTTAGACTGAGAATTGTGATCCTCCACATTTGGAACGCGACCTTTTAGTCCCCCTTTTTAAAAATATGCACTACAGTAAAAGCCCTTTCTGCCAGTCCATAGGTACTTTACCTGCCTTCCATGCAGCATTAAAGGGGCATGTTAAACACATCACCCCAACAACTTCCAGTGCTCTCAACATCTCTGGATGGATTTTATGCAGTCTTCTGCCCACCATGGCAATTTCAGCTGCAGGGGTAGAAAGTCCTGGTAGATCAGAGTCTGTCAAGTGCCTCCTGAAAAGAAGCCATATTCACTGGGTTGAGATTCCACAAGCTCTTCTTTCCATCTTGATCATTCTGGGTCTTCTGGCCTCCTCTTCCGAAACACAGCATCCAATCAGATGAGACAGCGCTAAAGACCTTTGGGTATGGTGCTCTGGTACCATGTGCACTTATGAATATCCTTGTATTCAGACTTCTTTCCAGGGATTGTTCCTAGCTTACGCAGAAATCCAATTACAATTCACCACTTGTTGAGATCCAGGAGGCTTTCCCAGAAACTTTGATGCTCCAGATTGCTGTCAATTGCCACAATCTAACCCATCTGGTCCTTTTTGCTCATGCCTGCCACTCAAATGGCTACACCTGACATCACCCTTTCACCATGACATCATAGTTAGCCAGCAAGATGGCTCCACACTGCCTTTTCAGGCTGATCCCAGCTGGGTTATGTGGATGGCTTTTATGGTTGAGACACATCTGGAAAACGCCACCCCCAGCACTGGCTCCATGAGTGGCTCCCGGTAACTCTATGGGTTTTTTTTTTCTTGATTGAAGTCTGTCTGGCCTCTCCCTATTCAGCAAAGGAGGCCCCACCAAGAAATAACTCTTCATATGACATAACTCTGTGGATCATTAAGGCATGCAGACCCCTCCACCACGCTAAGATAATGATTTTTGGAAAGGTGTAACTGATTACACTTGCAATTTTCAGACCATTTGCAAAAAATTGGTAGTATGATTTTTATTCCCATAAGATATAATTGACTTAATTTTGAATTGCTATAATGAAAAGCAGGCTTGATATGTTCTTTTTGTATTATCCCGTGATTACAGCTTTCTTGTCTGGATGCATGCTCTCCATTGCCTCTAAATGGGAAGCAAAGAAAGGTCATTGGTTTGGGTACAGTACAGTTGGAGTTCACATTGTGAAACCAGATCCTGCTTCTTGTTGCTGTACATTAATAACAATATCTCTAATATACCAAAACACTGATTACCTTTTAATGGACCTTTGTGATCAGGAAAGAACTCAGCAGTTGAGGTTTCCTGTGGTTTGGCCTCTTTGTAGTTTTTATTTTTCTCTCCATGGCAGAAGCTCTTCTCACTGGGAGCAGGCGACCGACAGGTGATCCAGATTCCTCTGAACCGGAACCTGCCTGTGACCTTTAAAAGTGTGGCTCTCCTTTTCCAGCAGCTAGGTTAGTATGACTGCGTTCGCTGTCCTTTAGTTTTTTTATGTGTAATTTAACATGGACTATTGTCAGTATGCAGCAAGACATACCACTGCAATCACATGTACTCTTCGAATGGGCTTAAGTTCAGCACATTATCCCGCTCTAATGAAGCACATTAAGAGTTAAATATTATTACTACTGTAGTAGTATTATTACTGATAGCATATCTATCATCAGTTTGACAAAATGTAGAACTTATCATGAGCCTTTGCAAACATGACATAATAGTATCTTGTGTTGTCTATCTAGATGCCTCCTGAAATTGTCATGAAGTCATGAAATTTGTAATGTTTGAACAATTAATCAGAAGCTTCTTGACATTAATCAAGCCCCCATATAGTGGGTTAAATATGCCAGAAAAACAAGTTTTATGCACAATGGCAACAAAGATTCATGAATTTTTCAACCAGAACAACTTTAGTGGATTTATATTTGAACAATTCAACGATATTTTGAAGATTTAAAAAGGCCATCGGTGTCACGTCCCGCTCCGAACGATCCTCGCGTGTGCCCAGTATTTTTCCATGATTGTTCTCACCTGTCTCGTGTTACTGCCTGCCTGTCTTTTGTATTTAGTCTGCGTCTGCGTAAGTTCCGGCAGACTTGGCATTAACATTTTCCTTCTGTTGGTCTGATGTCCGTAATAAACCCCGTTTTCCCGATTTCCTGGGTCCTCTCGCCTGTTTGACCGCTCGACAACCAACAGTCGTAACAATCAGTTATTTGGGTGACAATAAAAGCAGGTGCAGGTCAATTAATTTCGCGAAAAGTTATTAGATGATTAGATTACAAGAACGTTAGTTACCTCATTGTATTATTCATGCAAACAAAAAACAAAGTGCCTTTATTAGTATAGCTTTAGTTAAGAAAATTAGAAACATTGTACTTAGTGGTATCTCTAGTGTTTCTGAGACCTTATCACTTATATTTCTTTGACATCACTTGCAGGCTTGTTAGAAGGAATCCTTTTTGGAAAATGATTTAATAACCTGCATCACTTGCATCATTTAGAATGTGCATATAGCTATGACTGCTTAATTAAGTATTTCATAGCATAGAAGAGGAAAATGACAGGACTTAACCATTATAGCAAATTGTTGCTTCATTTGGGGAGTACTATAAATTCTTCTAAATTTGTAAATCTTTAAATGAGGTTTCTTGGGAGGAAAATATTCCTGAAGGGGTCCAGTACTGTGGCCTTAATTTTTCTTGAATTTTCCTCTTATTACGTTACACAACCCAAGCAGCACAACTGGATGGATAATTTGATCCTATTAGTGAGCCTTGTGGACCTGGATTTCCAGCCATACGTGCACTGAGCGGTCCATATCGGCCCAGCCCGGCCCAGAATCGGCCCTGAGCCCAGAAGACGATATTCTCTGGTTATTTACAGTCTCCAGTCTTGCATTGTTCTGCTAATGAACAACACATTTATCAAAGAATGTGTCCTGTCAAAAGGCCAGATGTCTGAAAATTTTTACTTCCGTCCACATACCTAATCAATTATGAAGCTGTCCTGGGAAATGATGTAATTCACAGATATGGTTTTTGCAGTTTTTGAAAACTAATTTTGGAATTTTGAGTGAAAGGCTAATGCAGTAGATTTCTGTATATGTATGATGTATTTTCATTTGTCCTAATATAAATACTAATATTTCAAAGGTGATTTGGTCTCACTAGGTTTGGATATTTAATAGCTTAGTGTTGGTTGAATATGTAACACTAACCTGAATCAATCTGACGACTCTTTCTTAGAAACAATACAAGGAGGTTTATTCTCAGCATCACCATCTGTGAAGAAACATCTCATAGTTGCTTCCCAGTTTATTTTTTGCTGTCTTCATCTTACTAGGTCATTTCACGTAACATATTCTTCTGATTGTAGAAGTGCAATGTTAATAATGGTCCATAAAGGAGGCCACTATGCAGAATGTTGCATGCTTCCTTAATTGTAATTTAACCTACTTCGATGACCTACAATGAAACACTTTAGCCCTGTTGTTAGGTAAATGGTGGCAGTGTCATTGTCCTTGATGGACACTCTGAGGTTCCTCATTTCTGTCATGATTTTCACTTTTGGTTTTCTTTTACTACTGCAGTGGTTTTGAGCTATAAATGGGAATTATGGCTATGGTATTTTTATTGGTATTATTAATTAAATTTTATTTATTGTATAACAAGATTCTACTTTACTTAGCAGTACTTGTGTTTCTTCCTTGTCCTATGTGCTGGTACAAAAAATTGACTCTCGCTCGGAGAACTGATTTTTGGTCTGCTCCGAATTGTTGGTGGACATCAACAATCCACCTTCCCGTGGATCCCAGGGTAGAGAGAGTTATATGATTCCGAATGATTATTGAGAATTGTGTGAAACTGCAGATTACTTGCTGTCACCTCAGGCCAAGTAAGCCTTGTGCTAGAAACAGCAAAAAACAAAACACAACTTTGTGTAAATTCCTGCTTACAATTTTGGCATTCCCCTTTCTGTTTCCATAAATAGGCAATAGGCAGCTTTTTGGATTACAAGTTCATGTCCTTAACTGTGATGTTACCTGCTGCCCTATTTGATGAGAAGCTCCTTGACCCGTGTTTTTCCTCCCATTCCTTATATAGAACAGTGGCAGCAAACTCTTCTGAGTTGAAGGGCAAACCTTCTGAAATCCAGCTGATGTTTATAAATACTTGCCGTATAAATAACTTCTAGTTTTTTTCTTGCTGTTCAACTGGGAAAGTGGCAATATAGATATCGGCGATCTGTTTTCCGTAATGTCCTATCCAATTTGAGGTCGTAGCACGTGTAATGCATGTTTTATTACAGCACTCAGTCTTTTTGGGTATGAGTCTATCAGCATGGCACATTTTGACTTGGCAAGATTTGCCCACT
>JABFEA020005995.1:0-23880 GCA_019775915.2 Cyphomyrus plagiostoma | reverse complement strand
AAGTATCGCATTTGGGAGAAAATTACTTTTAAAACAGCTGTCCACTGTAGTGACCGCTATGCGCCAGAGGGTTAAATGAGTAAACTTAAAAGGGAAATACTGTTCTGCAAAGCAAGCAAAGTTTGTGGAAACACGGCCCTAAAGTCTTATAGCAAGTTAAAAGAACAGCTTAGGTTGTTAGAATAAGAGGAAGTTTGTTTACTTGGTTGCAGAGAAAGGGGGGTCTTGGCAGTTTGTTGCAGAGTGGATGAGCTGATGGGATGGCACTCAGGAAGGCGTTTGGAGCAGTGGAGTGGAGCCCCTTGGATTCTCTCTCCTGGTGAACCTTTGTCTTGGTTGCTGTTGTCTGTTCAGTTGGGCCTTCACCGGAGGGCTTCTTGTGGGCTGCTCTTCTCCCGGGGTGATGGTCTTTCTGCTCTGCTCTCCTCTTCTCCTCCTCTCCTTTCCTGGCTTTGTTCTGAGGTGCCAGGGTTTTATGGTCTAAAGTTCATACATAGGGATGATCAGGCATCCCACCCCTAGACCAATGGCTGGCCATCCATTTGGCGGGCTTTCAGAAGGGGGTCTGTATCAGTCCTTTTGTGATTTATGGCCCGACTGATTCTCCCTTTACTAATGATTTTCATTAGGCTGCTGTAACTTTTCATACATACACTTTCTTTGTAATCACTGACCAGATTTGGAATCAGGGGTGATTGTCCATCAATTTGATACCAAACATGCCAGATCAATTTCATGGGTTCATACATCATAGCATCTGTATTAATCGATTAAACAATTAATTATTTCATATACGTGACTGATTCACTTCAGTATAAGATACAGGTGTTTTGGGTTGCACCTCAACAGATCTTATACTTTGTATAGACATTACATTGCATCTTCACATAGAAACAGCACATCTAATCCTTAGATAGGTGTGGCTGTTAGTTTGTGGTACTGTCAATATAAGTTGCACATCTGGACACAACATATCTTGGTTGTATCTTGCCTGTACATTCAGTTCTTTTGATTCAGTTCATTTAACCTATCATGTTAGAACAAAGGAAACTTGCTAATGGACAAAGATCAGATAAGAACCCAGAAAGAATGTGAAGAAAAAGGGGGGGTTTTTACACAAAGAAAGAAGACTCTCTGGAAGTTAGGACACACTAGTTACACTATTTAATTCTCCAGACTTTTCTGGTATAACCATGATAAGATATATACAGTGGTAGCTATATATAATCATTTATTCAAACTTACAGTATATACGTGTTCAAGTGAAAAGGGGTAAAAGGGTAAAATAGGTGATATTCCGTGAACAAGGTTATAAGGGTAGCACACAAAACACTAAGATTGTCTAAAGATACATGCACACATAACTCATCTGCATATTGAGACTGGTAGTCATGGGTAAATCAATATGTATAAATGTATAAAAGACAAACTTAAAGAATCTTTATTTAGGCTGTGGGTCTGTTGGGTGAGAGGTATGCAAGGCAGGATGTCTGGAGAGGGGGTTGTTTCCCCTGTCCTTGGGGTCCACTTTGCTTGTCTGTACGCCCCTAAATCTTTGGGCAATAAAAGTTGGAGTGCTGGCCTCCCTTGTTATCTGTGTGTGTGTATGTGTGTTTATGTGTGTAACCCCCCTTTGGTGCCTCTTGTACCAGGCTCAGCCTTGTCTCAGGTCACCTGGAATTTAAGCCCTCTGATATGTGCATGTGTGATCCTACACAGGCCTTGGATTCAGGACTACGCACAGGGGTCGCAGCCCTTGGTTGATTTGACAATTGGGCTAGGACTGACAGACAGACTGACGTGGACGCCCGAAGCTGAAAACGCCCTGATTGACTTGAAACAGGTGTTGATGCCATCCCCAGATTTGGGAGTACCTGACTATAGAAAACCATTTATGCAGTATGTGGACAAAAAGAAAGGGTTCATGACTTCAGTACTGACACAGTATCACAGCGGGAAGTGCAAACCGGTTACATACTAGTCAAAGTGTTTGGACTCAGTGGCTCGAGCATTACCCCCTTGTCTTTGAGCGGTGGCTGTAGCAGCTGAGGCAGTGATGGCGAGTGCAGATCTAGTGCAGCTGTATCCACTGACACTTTGAGTTCCCCATGCGGTGCACGCAACCCTGACACAGGCCAGGACATCTCATTTGATGCCGGAGCGATCAGTGCATTATCAGAATGTTTTGCTAACACTGGCTGTGACTGTGGAAAGGTGCTCCGCTTTGAATCCAGCGACCCTCCTTCCCACAGTGGGGGGGGATGGGGAACCACATGATTGTTTGCAGGTCATCGACTGTGTGTGCAGACCTAGGCTGGATCTGACTGACATCCCACTGGAAGGAGGCAACATCTTCTTTGTTGATGGAAGTTCTTTGTGGCTGGTGGATGGATCGCCAGTGACCTCCTATGCCGTGGTGCAAGATGGATCACTTGTGGACGGAGGGATTCTGTCCAGACGTTGGTCCTCATAGGCGGCTGAGCTGTTTGCAATGAAACAGGCCTGTAAACTAGCTGAAGGACAGAAAGTCACTATCTACACAGACTCGAGATATGCCTTCGGGGTGTGCCACAATCATGGTGCATTGTGGAAGCAGAGAGGTTTTGTAACCAGCACTGGAAAACCCATTCAGCATCATCAGTTAGTGGAACAATTGTTGGCCGCCCTCATGCTACCCGAACAGGTGGCAATAGTGAAGTGCCAGGCCCACACAAAGCTGACTAATGAAACTAGTCAGGGGAATGACCTCGCAGACCAGTGGGCTAAAAGTTTAGCTAAAGACTCCACTGGGTTTGGGAATAAGGTTTTGCTAGCAAAGGATATTGATAAACTATGCTCTGATAATGACCTTGTTTTGATTCAAACAGGTGCTACAGAGGGTGAGCTCTGCAGATGGAAACTGAGCGGAGCACGGTGTGATGGGGAAGGCGTGTGGTGACATTCTGGGACTAACCGACCTTATCTCCCTAGATCTGCATAACCAGGGATGGCCAAAGCCGTTCATGGCCTGGATTATGTGTCTCGTGATGGGATGGTAGCAGCTGTGACTCGAGTGTGGCATGCCCCTGGCTTGCCCAGCTGCTGCCCAATTCTGCGGGAAGTGTATGGTGTGCATGAAATTCAATGTGGGGAGGGGCATTCCAACTGACCCAGCAGTGACCCCGTGGCCCCAAAGTCTGTTTGATCACCTGCAGATGGATTTCATTGAGCTAACGCCATGCAGGGGATACAAGTATTGTTTGGTGATTGTAGATCTGTTTTCCAGATGGGTGGAGGCATTTCCTTGCCGTCGCCCTGATGCTCTGAGTGTGGCTAAATGTCTCCTCAAGGAGGTGATTCCTCGGTGGGGCATCCCATCTAAAATCACCACAGACAATGGTCCTGCATTTGTCGCAGAGACCCTGGCTAAATTGTCTCATTGGATGCAAATTGATTTGAGACATTATTGCGCCTACCACCCCTCGAGTGGGGGGATGGTGGAGAGGGCGAATCAAGCACTGAAACTGAAATTGGCAAAAATTTCGAAGATGACTGGCCAGCCTTGGGTTGATGCCCTGCCCCCTGCTCTGTAATTCATGCGAGCCAGGACACACCGCCAAACAGGGTTGGCTCCTTTTGAAGTGTTGACTGGGAGGCTAATGCGTGTTTTTTCTCCCTCGCGATGTGTCACGCTGGAAACCATGGATGGAGATTTGCTGACTTATCTTACAGGTTTGCGGTAAGCGATAGGTGCAGCCTGGGACCAGGTTCGTGCCAATTGGAGGACTCCAGAGGGAGAACCAATACGGACTGTGACACTGCTTGACCCAGGGAGCTGGGTGTTGGTTCGTGACCTGAGGAGGAAGTGATGGATCATGCCGAGATGGAGGGAACCACACCAGGTTCTGATGGTAACCCCTCACGCAGTGAAAGTGGAGGGAGTCGATGCCTGGGTCCATCGGGTCGTAATTTGTAATTTTGGATGACGAAAAATGATGCCCCCACAACATCAAGTAACATTTTTTCATCACATTGTGGGGAACATTTGGTCCCCACAATGTAATATAAACCTAATCCTCCAGTTTGGTGAGGTGGCCTCCTGGGATGCTTCTCCAGCTGTCCTGATTAATCATTCACTAGTTTTCCTTGGTTTAGATCAGGTGGCCAGGTCATGTGATTATTTCTTTCCTTTATGGACAGTTTGGTGTCTCCAGCCTGAATTTATACTCTATATACTAGATTATACTCTTCATATGTTTCTTATCCAGCCCGAATTCTGGAAAAGTTGAGATGTTCTTTAAATTTGAATAAAATGAAAGCTAAAAGACTTTCAAATCACATGAGCCATTTTTTTTTGAGCCAAACTTTTTTTCCACAGTTGTAGAAAGTTAAGCTTGGGCCTTCCTCAGTTGAGCGTTCTCAGAGTGGACAAGGTTATTATAATGACACAGTCATTATACCAAGACCAATAATTCAAAAAGAATACATAATAAAAATGAAAGGATTGCCACATAATAATAATAACAATAATAATTATAATAACGAACACAAAATTTTATCAGCCCAATAAAATACATAAAAAGAAAATACTTTGTGGTGGGTCATGCTCTTAATAATCCAGAGGAATCAGCTCTTAATGAAACGGGATGGAAGTTCTGTGTTTATTAACTGTGCACTGCCAGAGAAAAGCAGCAGTGGCACAGACAAGGGAAGCTCACAATTTACATGACATGCACACTTCGGGTAGATGCCATTGAAAAGACATGCAGTCCATGGGAGATGCTATACGGGAATTACATGGGAGTAACACTTTACAACGTAAAAGCACAGTTACACATATTTAATAGCTGAATGAACATGAGTGGTGTGGCGGAAGGCTTGAAGAAAATCTGAATCATCAGAGGTGCAGATTGGTCTAACGGTATCACAGTATTCTTCTATGTCACTCTTAAAAGCAATTTCCAGTGCCTGGAATGAGTCACCACAGAATTTACTAGTGTAGTCTTGTAATATTTGAGTAATCAATGCCTCATGAAGCTTAAAATTAAGTTAATTATGTGATGTAATGTAAAATTGACAAATGCATGGAATGGCTATAAGGTGGCCCTGAGGAGTCGGACCCTGAAACAATGATCACCTAGTTATCCGACTAGATACAGTATAAGTGACTTTTCAATAATTAGAGAGTAGTTTTAATTGAACAAGTTTCAATTGTATTCCTGTTTATTAATACATATTGTAGTATGTCACATACACACACACACACTCTCTCTCTCTATCTATCTATATATATATATATATATACATATACACACACACATATATATCTGTGTGTGTGTATTATGTAAAACAATCAAGCAAACAGAACTGTAAGATTATTTTTTTCCCCTGCCTTCTACTTTGTTTTCTTTATTTATAACCAAATATAAGCGGAAAATGCTCCCTGTTACTGCAGTAGGCTGCAGTCTGCATTCCAGAATTAAAAAAAAAAAACATGAACTTCAAATAATATCACTTGAATTTCAAAAGTATATACAGTACTGGACAAAAGTCTTAGACATAATAAGTAGAACTTATTAATAGTTATTAGTAGTAAATAGTAATTAATAGTTTTCACCAACATCAACGTCATATAAGTAAAGTTTTCTTTGACTACTTAAGACTTTTGCACAGTACTGTCTGATTTGATGGTCGATTGCAGTGTGTTTCCATGCGGATCTCACAATTATCAAAGGATACTTCTTTATGTCAGTGGTGGCCAACTGAAGGGGGACCCCCCCAACTGATCTGCAGAATATTCCGTGAGGTGGACCCCCCTGATTCGAAAAAATATACTGTGGGGTGGACCCCCCGAAAGGCCTATCTTTGTGATTTGGTCGTTTGCTGTATTATTTTCTTTGTAAGAACAGGTCTTACTGTAAAAAAAGGTAAAAAGGTTGGGCACCACCGGTATAACAAATCCTGTATATTATTCAAACATAACCCAAAATGATGGCTTTGATAAATATATTGAATACTGAAATACAAGGAAAACCTGCAGTCCCAAAGCCCTAGATAACATGACTGGCCACCCCTCTCCTTTCTGAAATATTTATTTATAGGAAACATTCCATAATACTGTTCATAGTTATAAAAGAGAATCCCCATAACTTTGAAAGCATTAAAGGCACTTGGAAAGATCTTTGAAAACAAAATCTTATTTGACTTCAGACTCATCATGCAGGAAACATTGAGACATTCTGTATTTATGCATGACATAGATACATATTTTAAAAGCGTATTCATTTTTTAAATAAATAACTATAGGAAAGATGGCAAAAGTGAAATAGTTTACCTAATGGGTCACCTTTGGCCGGAATGTGAAAGTGGTCAAACAATATATGCTTCTATTGACACTGCTTTAAGGAATAAACTTCTTGATTTCTTAAATGTTCAGTGCTACTACAGTTGCATGGAAATATCAGTGAAAAATTAGTTTGTTTTTTTCTTCTTATGAAGGAAAAAAAACACATGCCGTCTTTTTATGATGTGGCCCATCCTTCAGCAGCTTTTCTTGATGATGCTTGATGCCCAGGACACCAGATTACTGCGCTTCAAATTCAATGTGTTGAGACTTTGACTGCATCTTGCACGTTGAACGTCTAAACCACGTATCAAAGCAGATCTTCATCATGATTTGTGATTTGTAAGTGTTAACACTGTACTCCAGGTGTCCTGGGTCTGCTCTGGAGCCTTCAATGGCAGCTGAGACTCCTTTTCTCAGTTCTGCTCTACATCAGCTAGAGGAAAGGAGAAATGACGTGAACACAGGGATTAAACTCCTTTGATAGCTGCTGCATATCAGGTAAAGGATGTGGAGACTATAAACTGCCAGAATAGTACTTTATGGGCTGCAGAATGTTACATATGCGCATAAACCTCCCTGGAGAGTGTTTGATGATTATTTTCATATATTTGTTGCATAAGACCTTCTGCTTCCTCAGCTCTGCATCTGACAGCTATACCACGTACATATGAATACATCTGTTATTCATTTTCATTCCAGATACTTACTTACTTATTTACTTACTGAAGCTTAATTTAGAAAATATATGTGTTAAAACTTGATAGAATATGAAATTGTGCAAGGTTTAATAAATTATAAAATGTTTTTTCCTGAATAAATTTTTGAACTTGTGGTTAGAGAAAGTATATATTATATTCTGATCAACTGTTAATCCATTAAAAGTTCCATTAGCATTAATTATTAATAGCATCACTGTAATAACACAAGTGAACACAATGAGCTCAACAGGACAAAAGTAATTACCCCCTGTGTATGAATGATGCAGTGTTATACAGTGTTACAGCTCAGGGTTCAATTCTCATTTTCAAGATCTTTTGAGCATGAAAGGTGTTATTTCTGTAACTTGCTGTTTCACATGTAAAACAGCTTTAGTTCTGTTGTTTTTTTTAATCTTTTTTAATCAATCAAATATATCCATATTAAAAAAGAATTAAATCACATCAGTGACATGATCCATCTCCCAGTTCTCACTTGTTCCTGCCAACTTTCTTGGGTTTATCATCCACCTTCGCTTGGCCTCTCCCAGCTCCTCCTTCAGCCTCCGCTGTTGGCCTTCTGGCTGCTGAATCTGCAGCCAGCACCTCTCTACCATCTTCATCCTGGCACAACACATCTGTTGGCCCTGCAAGTAGGATCATCCAGCCACTATGAAGTCCCATTTCTGGATGAATAACTCCCTCAATCATAGCTTCAAAAGGTATGAAACCAGCTTTGTACTAAAGACAATCATTGGCATCAAAGACTACCAACTTACATATAGTCCACTGTCTGTCTTAAGGAAAAATAGAAAATTTGAATGCTAATCTAAATGCTTTCTTTTCCTAGGACAGACACGTTGAAGGTATACTATAGTTTCCCTTATCATCTTTAGTCCTTCAAAGTGTTATAGTTTACTGCATAAATCCCAAGTTCCTAATTAGGAAGTTAATTCACAAATAAAGGTAATAAAATCTATCACAGTGATTTTAATTACTGCTCTATTTGGAGGAAAGCTGCATGTGAAAATTAATTTTTAGCATTAAACCATTCATTGGCAGCCTATTTTTTGGGTGCATCACATGCATCTTTTATGTTATTAGCCAACGATGTGAACCAACTATAGAAATAATATACTGAAATAAATGGTAGATAAATGGTCAAACCAAAACAATGAAAACACACCATATAATAACGGTACGGTTGGATAGACGTACTGTAGCTAAGCAGGGGGGTGGTGCCAGCATCTGGCACCCCCTGGTGCGGCCTCTCCAGCATATCATCGATCTCGTACACCTTGATCTCAAAGGGCGTCTTCAGAGGCAAAGTGTGATCTGACCTCTGGCTAGTGAGTTTTCTGCCCAGGGACAAAATGTTGGGCATGGGAGCTGGAATTAGCCGCCGCTTCTGGCTGCCTGGAACAGAGGTACATTGGAGCGGATTATAATTCACTCATGTAGACCAATAACCAATGAGAAATGCAGTGGTATTATCCAACTTTAAATACAGATACAATAACAGGTTATCCAGAGTGGTACTTTTATTGCAGACACAGGAGCAGTAAGTATTATTCAATGATATATTACAACACGACAGTACAGTGTAGTGCAACTGGAGTGCTATAACACTTATATAATTTATGCAGCACTGTCTGCACATTAATGCTATCTGTGTCTGCTCCATATCTATAAAGGATATACAGACGCTCCTCTACTTATGAACTTTCAGACATACGAATGAAGAGGATTGTAAACCAAAATTGTGTTCGTTGGGCTCCCGTTTCCTGTTCACAACGTGAATTTCTGCGTGCCAATTTTTTTTTTTTTTTTAATAATAATCATTTATTGATACATGTGGGGGAACTGTCTTTACACCTCCCTCAACTTGCTCTTTGTAGAGTAAGCTGTCCATGAAGGGTAGCCACCTGTTGGGGCACCCAGGGAGCTGGGTATTGAGGGCCTTTTTCAACTTCTGGCTGCTACTCCCACCATGCAGCAGTGCAGTGTGCATGCTCCCAGCATCCTAGGTATACTTATGGACATTTCAAGTTTCGAACGGCTGTTCAGCACGTAACTCGTTCGTAAGTAGAGGAGCATCTGTATATCCAAATTAAAGGAAACATGTCATAAAATTTATTTCAACCTAAAATATGATGATAAGTCTGCGTATGTATAACTCTGCTTTTAAAGGACACATGAAGCATTGTTGGGACTTGTGCGTTAAAAATAAACAGTTTGCTGGCAAGTGTCAATGCAGTAAAAAATAAACAGTGAATTCAGTCAAAAGAGCAACTTGGTGAATAGGTCTGCCTTGAGCTACGAAATGATCCTGCCCACCTAAAGAGGGAAGTATTGTTGATTTGTTTGTTTGGCATCAGTCTTGCATACCCTGTAGAACTATTTATTTAGTCAGTTACATACAAGTCCTACTTTAAACCAGCTTGTGTTGTGGCAAGTTTCAAGGTCAAAGCTATAATACACATGCTTTGAACAAAGAAAAGTTGATTCACTGGGTAGCACTATTTCCTGACACAATTTGTGTGTGTGTGTGTTTGCAGTTTTACTTTTTTGTACTTCTTCTGTTCATCCTAGATTTTTCCCTCAGTGTAAACCCATGCATAGAGGTGACTCGGCATTCAAATACTGTTATAATATGCACGATGTACACATGCCTTACGCCCCATGCTCCCCTATCCAAATCCCCCGTCCCCCCAGCCCTACACACACACACAAACACACACACACACGAACACACACACACACACACACACACTTTGGATATGTGTGCACAATTGTTTCCTTTTCTAGATTTGTGGTAATGTATGTGAAAACTGAAACAAAGAAATTCAAATTTCAATAAATTATTTGGCCAGCTAGCTGTCTTATACCAGTAATTACAGGCAGTCCCTGGGTTATGAACATCCAATTTACGGGCAACTTGTACATGTGAACAGATGGCCATGAAGTCGATTACATTAAAAATGTGATTAAAATGCAATTGTTTGTAACAACAAACACATGTACAACTTTTTGGTGCTTGTAAGAATATTACATGGCCTCAGCGATTCGTTTGCTCAACACACAGTACAGCACTGAGTTACTTTTACAGCATAATTATAAAATTATTGTTATTATTATTATTATTATTGTTGTTGTTGTTGTTGTTGTTAATGATTTGCACTGTTCCCAGTTCCTATTTCAGTTCTAATAGATTATATCATATCATTTTCAGAAAGGGACAGTAATTCAAAAATGAAGAGCATTTGTTCCATAATATTTGCATCTGCAATGCTAAGTTCTTAACCTTATGAATAAAACTCTGCATACATATATTCCAGTAGGATGTGTACTGAAGAAAGCAGGGATTGTCATAAAATTAGTTTGATAAGTAAGACATCTACCCCTGAATAAATGAAATGAATATTCTGGAAATTAAATTGTGATAATGAAACATGTATCTGTGATGTTTTGTGGTGGTGCAGTGGTTGGCAGTTTTTGCCTTAGAGCTCTGGGACCAGGGTTTGAGTCTCTGCCATGGTTCCATGTGTGGAGTTTGCTTGTTCTCCCCATGTCATTATGGGGTTTCCTCTGGGTATTGCAGTTTTCCCCCACAGTGCAAAAACAGACTGAGATTAATTGGAGTTAGCAAATCACCCATGTGAGTGGGTGGTGTGAGAGAGTGTGATGGGTTGGCAGCCAATTCTGGGTTGTTCCCTGCCTTGTGCCCATAGCCTCCAGCAGAGGCTGTAACCCTCCAGACCCCCCTGTAATCCTGAATAGGACAAGTTCTAACTACCATGGTTCCAGAGGTGATTGGTCTTACTCACACGGCAGGTTCCATGCAAAAACAAATTTTGTAATATTATTTGTAAATACAACACGCCAATATTACATTATTAATATATTGCGTATGAATGTCATATAACACTAATAATAATGTTAATATTGAAATAATATTATACATTCAAAAATTGCACTAGCGTCATAATATGATACATGCATGATGCTTCTTGTAGAGGAAAAAAATAGAACTATTAGCTGTTAGGCTACAATGCATTTAGTGATATGGGTTCTATTTGTAGTTATGTTTATTTTATTTTTCTTATTTTAATCACACCATGGAAGCTTAAAAATTCCTGATATTTTACTGTTCATACAGCCTATTAATGGCTCAGTGGGATGGATGGGTGGTTACCATGGTATACCAGATTTCTCACCGACATAACCATGGGTTCATATCCAAGCACCAGTGTGTTTTTATAATCTTTTTTCATTACAATGAATGATTAAATAGTGATGTCATTATTTTTAGCCATTAATTTGCCAGTGTTTTATTTTCTTTCCCTATGGTTTATCTGATTTAATACTGTGTGTATATAAGCACTGAATGATAAATTGTTTCAGCATCATCTTGTTTTTGGTTTTATACTTTATATTTCAATATTTCTCAATGTGATATTGCAGGATCTTAATCGTGCAGCTCTAAATATATATTAATCTATGTACCATACATAGATTACCATACAGCAGAAACAAGGTGGGGAAACGACATCCTCTCCAATCATACCATATGCATGAACAGAGAAGTACATAAAAAGTACTCTTACAACTACATTTTCAAAGCACTTGATATTATAAATATTTGTACAGCAAGATTATTTAATGTTTTCACTTTACTTCACTTTACTTATATGGTGACAACAGTCCTTCGACTGCATTTTCGATGATGTAGTCACCCATAATTAAGATTCTAACTACAGCTAGAGATCAACTTAACAGTGTTTGTGAATGTTCATTCGAACTATGGTTTTGAGAAACACTTGTGTTGTTTAGCAATGGATCGCACTATGTAAATTTGCAACCTCATTACCTCCATAGTTGCAAGTTGTTAATGTACGATACAGGCCAGAAGTTTGGGCCCACCTCAAAAATCCAAAAATATAAATGGTGCACTGCTTTTTCAAACTTTTCCCACAAGAATATATTGTAAATACTTAAAATAAATGTAACTGACTGGTTTTGAAGTGTAATGTAGCAATTTACTGTGCATTATAAGTGCAATTTATTGAATGCAAGTGCCTGAGTATGAGCTTCCTCAAAATAACCCTTAATTGTGTTAATTGCCTTTAACACAGCACCATAGATTTACTACACAGCATCCTTTCCAGCAATTTTTGGAAATAACTTGTGTTCTCAGCACCTTTTCAAGCATGCAAACAGTTCTGTCTCATTTGCTAGATGCTCATTTTAAACTTGTTGGTCCAACTCGTGCCATGGAAACTGTTGCTTCCTGTCAATCTTATTCTCTGTAAAGAGTAGGTCACTCCATGCTTAGAAATATTTAACTTTCTGGCTATTTGGGAATGAGATAACCCTTCTACACTCAAAATTTCAATTTGAGTCAGTTCTTAGCTGTGCATCTCTAGCCATTATAAGCATAAAATAGCAAATATTTATCAAAAAAACTGACATCAGTTGTAATACATTACATCAGAAGATTGAGGAACATATCTGGGACAAGGCATACAGGTGGTTATCGTTTAGTTTATATAAGACACAATCAAGAGAGGCCAAGAGCAAATCAATCTCTGACTGAAAATAGAATTTCAACACAAAGTGAATGTCCATGTACTAAAAATAGACTTGATATGTCTTCTTCAAAACCAGTCATTTCAGCCTTTGTGGCTAAATTACAAGCTATAAAATACTGAAAACCAGTCTGTTACATTTGTTTTAATTATTTATAATAAATAATTTATTTGTATTAAAAGTTTGACAAAGCAATGTATCCTTTATTATTATTATTATTATTAATCTGAGAGTGGGCCCAAATTTCTGCCCTGTAGTGTAGGTTAGCAGCTAAGCTTTTTGGAAACGCACCTCAGGTTGGAAGCGAATGAATCACTATGAATCTGCTTTAGATACCCATATTGCCCTGCAAGAATAAACGAGTGATACTGAATGGTGGCAATGATGGTCCTTGGTAGAGCTCACCATTTGCTCTCTTTTTGGAAAGCTTAGAACTTTTGTTGTGGCTTGCCGACGATTCCCCACTCTCACTCAGGGAGCTGTGAGTAGAGGAGGTGCTGCCCATGGCCTCGCTGTCCCGCATCATGCTTTCATAGCCGCTGCTGCCTGCACTGCCCCCGCTATCCCTGCTGTGGTAGAAGAGAGCGGTGCGACCCATAGCTGGGGGCAGCTCCCCACTAAGTACACTGCTGTTGTCACTGCAGTGACTGCTGCTGTAGTGCTGTGGTTGCCGTGGAGCCGTGATCTTGCTGTATGGGGATGGTGGTGTAGAATTAATGGACCTATTGTCGCTAAGGTTTGGAACACTTCTATTGCCATCCCTGGAGCTCCAGAATTGTTTTCTAGGACTTCCGAATACCAGCTCACTGACACGACTGTTAGCCACCCGAACAGCCTGTTTGGTACCTGTTGCAGTAGCTCTTTTTTTCAGGCTATTGAAAGCCATTCCAGATGGAGGCACTGATGTTTCATTGATGAGGAGTTTACCATTCTGGTTACTTGTACACACTAAGGATTTGACAGAAGAGCTCAGGGGCTTGAAACTACTAGGCATTGTCTGGATCTTGCGTCCATTGACGCCCGTAGTCCTGGGATTGATGCTACCTCTCATTTGTTCTATTCTGCATTGACTTCGAAGTGTATCAGATTGACAGTCAGGGATATCTGTTGGGCTGCCTGATGATGAGGTCGCAATTCCAGTCTTTTGAATCAAATGATTTGGCTTATTGTGGCTGCCCAAAGCACCACCATTATCTTTACAGAGTTCAGCTTTGTATCCCCTTGATGTTTGCCTATTGAATTTCTTTGAGGCAGTTTGAGTGGTATGGTATTGTTCAGATTCAGATGTGGGCTCCTGTGTTTTACGATAGCACGCTGTTTTATCTGGGTTGGATGATTTATAGCTACTAGAGTGCTCTTTGCACCATAAATCAGATTGTTTATCTGAAGCTGATACTTTGAATGCTGAAGATTTTCCTGCTTCCCTGCTTACAGATGTTAAGGCACTTGCAGGCATTAAGATCTGTGTTGGCTGGTCAAAGTTGTTAACCATTGGAGCAATAACAGGGATGTAACCCAGCTTTGAAGGCATATTGTTTTTCTGTCCATTTTCACTCTTCTCAAAGAACGAGAACCTCAGACTTCCACTTCTTGATGAGTTGTCTTGATTCTCTTTGGAATGAGATTTGTAAATGATTGGAACTGTGCCAAGTGGGTGAAGAATGGGCATCCTGCCTCCAACTTTACTTTTCTTACTTCGTGACCTCTCAGAGCCATCAATCACCCTTTGTGATGCAGATGATGCTTGCCCTCTTCGTGTTCGATTTGTGCTACCACCCATACTTTGTTTCCTGGAGGAACTGCCATTCATACTATTCCGGAAGAACTTCCTACCAGAATCTCTTTTTGAATCTGCCACATTGTCCAATAATAGCCAGGAGCCACTCTCATGCATCTGTAGCCCATAGTCACTATTGTTGCTGCCTTGGGCAAGTAGTGAGGTAGGTTTCATTTTCCTAGGCAGGCCAGCTTGAAGGTTATTTGAATGCTGCGTAGAGTGGATAATGTTTGCCTTAGTTACAAGAGGTCCCTTGTCAGACAGTTTGGTAGACTCGGGCACTTGCATATAGTGACATTTTGTCATGCCTGTGGAAGGCTTGCAGGAGACAGTACTGTGCTTATTAGGCTCTATTAAGTACAAATCCCTGTCGTTCAGTGAGATTTTGACTTCTTGTTGGAAAAGTGAATCTAAGCTAAAAGCATCATCTGGGATAACATAGTGCGGTTGGGGCAAGGCGACAAATGAGGCGTGAACTTCTTTGTTCTTTAACTCGAGTTCACTGTCTTTATTTATCCTGCCAGAGGAATGTTTGCTGCCTGATTTTGCCTGGAAATTTGGGACAGCATTAGTCTTAGGTCCACAAGCAACCACCTGAGAGATGTAATTGTCGTATTCATCGTTGATACTTGTGATAATACTGACTGGGCGGGAGTGGAAGGCTAAGGCCTGCCAGGAACAATCACTATGAAGACTCATGAAACCGGAGGGATGTCCCTGCTCCACCATACCTCTAAGGGGCACTTCCTCCACCAGAGTGAACACAAGCTCATCCTCACCGTTCAGCTCAACTGGCTGCTGTAGCGTTACCGTTGTCCTGAACATGTCCCTGTCAAAGCACCTACTTACCTCCACAGGTCTGTGGCTCGTTTGATGACCTACATTCAGCATCAGAGCACCTCTGGGCTCAGTCTTCTGAGATGGATGACTCATGCCTACTGGGGGAGGCCTTGTGGATTTTATTGGGCTTTTCTGTTTGGATGGAGTCTGGCGCCTTTTATTAGAGTGGACCTTCTCACGCACCACTGGCTCAGCGTCATGTGACACTATCCTATGTTTAAACATAACGGACTGACTGTCATAAGCCTGTTGCCTATCCTTGTCTGTATTAACTAGTCTAAAACCAAAAGGTAATCCCCTGTCAGCTCCATCACAGGTTAGTATTGGCCGTGCATGCTGTTCCATGAGGGGGAAGCCTCTGGCTGCTACAGAGTCTCCTGGTGGCCGGGAATTGCTCATCAATAAGGAAGCTTTATTGGCTCTAAGAGAAGGAGCCGCCACCCCAACAGGTTTAGTCATCCTGCTCTCTGTCCCAGGGGCTACCTGGGAGCCGCTGTTCCCTCCACAGCCTGTGGGCCTGTCTCTTCCATCCATATAATCAAGATGCTCCTGCAGCTCTGCAAAAGTGCTGCATTTGAAGCGGTCTCCTTCCACTAGTGGCAACTCTCTGACCTGCTTCCGGTTCAGAGAGGGGATGATGGGGACGAAGGCAGGGGGGCCCTCGTTTTCACAAAGCTCCCGGTCTGAGATAACAGCTCCTCCAGGCCCCACATAGATCACAGTGTCATAGGCCTGCTGTCTGCTGCAGGTGTGGTCCCTGTCATACAGCGGCATACTGGCAAACTTTGCATCCAGGGTCACATTTGGAAGGTGAAAGGCAGGATGGAGGATTATACTCTCTTCATATGAGCCTTCCCCAGTTAAGGAGGAGTACTGCGGAAATACAGAAGAGAGCAAGGTAAGGTAAGGAGCATACGCTGATACAGCACGTTGCTGCACCCACCACCTCAGGGATGAGAGTCCAAGTGCAACCGTGCAATGGGTGATACCTCTGCACCACAGTAGTTCAAATGGAATGAAATCAAAGTTTTTTCCCAGTGGCTGAAGTCCTGTCACCAACCCCCAAATCTGCGCTGAAAGTTGGAGGACCTGCTTGCAGGGCTGGATATAGATTAACGTCATATTCATGATGAAACAATTACAGATTAAGGGCCTTTGCTCAGGGGCCTAACAGCCAACACTCTGAAGAAGGGAGGAAGGTTCATTATTTACTGTGCCAGCAATTTACTGTATTCCCTGTCTGCTGTAATAAAACAAGCAAACGAAAAACAATTAAATACTTTTAATTATTTAAGTATTTTGTACATGTTGTCTTCCCATCAGGATTTCATGTTTCAAGAGCACTTATGTTTCAAAAAGAATCCTGGCCCAGTCAATATCATTGAAGCTAAAAAGTCTACACGTTAAGATATTCTCTATGTATATATTGCATCTGTGCTTCCGAATCTGGACTAAGGCTAACAGTAATGATTGTAGACTACATATTTCACTTTATTATCTGACTCAGTGGTGATCTATTGTGGAACAACACATAAGCACATTGTAAATTACAGCCAAAATAAAAGGAGTTTATGCTCTAGGCTCAGATTTTTTTGTTTGACCAGCATAATATTGTATCAAAGAAAGTGCTTCTATTATTTTGTTAGTTTGTCATCATGTTTATTAGTGCAGGTAGGATCTGTAAGACTAAGTTATTTTTGCTTATCTTTATCTAGGGAACCTTCATACCTTTGGACAGTTAGCTTAGTTGACCTGTGTTTTTTTGGTATTTTGTTTGTTGGACATGTTGTGTATGTAATAAACCCTCCATTTTACAAGTTCAAGGCTGATTTTGAATGGCTGTGTGGCTAACTTGGAGCATCAGGGTTTGAACCGTCTCCGTAACAGTATGAATAGGCTTGTCCCTCATGGCGCCCTGACACACCTTAGGCTGCATCCTGCCCACATGGTAGAGGCGGGAGGCCAGCTGTAGTGTGGACAGCGACTCGTTGTACTGCTCTGCATGGGCCGAGACGTGGGCGATCATGGTAGTGTGGCAGTTAACATTCCCCAGTGATTCCCTCAGCAGCATCGTCAGCTTACTGTCCCTGAATCACACATTAAGACACCTTTTAAATAGAGAGGCAGAGCAGCTATGCTGTAAAGGAGCTTTCATAAAAACAGAAATGTGGTTAAGAGATTGACAGTAAACCTACCTGTACGGTACATGCTTGGCCCCACTAACCAGGGCGAGAATGACATTTCCCACTGCTGCCAGCGACAGGCACTGACTGTCTTGGCGCTGGTTCAGGACCATATCTCCACTTCCCAGGTCGATGATGTGCAGGCAGCTATGACCCCCTGACACTGGTAAAAAGAACACCTAAAGAACCCCTAAAAACATTCATCTTTTACATCAACTCTCCAGATTAGAGCCTGGAGAAAACTGAGCAATCCTTCCACTATGCAACATAGTATATGATCATTGCACAACTTTTCCTGATTAGACAGAAGTAATAACTTCACACCCAAATAATGTTTTAAGTTCCAATGTTTCTATCTGTAGGTATTACTGTACACACCTTTGGGTGTTCCACAAAGCAAGATTTCTCAGCTGTGTAAACCTAAGATAGAAGTCATGATTTTCAAATAGGAATGCTCATTACCTGAACTTTTATTGGATAATCATAGTCAAGCTAACTGAGAAATTCTGCTTTGTGGCTCAAGCATATGTGTCAGAAACAAAACAACAAAAGCTGGCTCATCATGTTTGTTAATGTGCTGCATACAATAACCTTCTCCTGAGTGGGGTCACATGTAAAGTACATGTGGGTATACACTGCACATTATGCTATCTGAGGCAATGTGTGGACACACGGTAAAAAGTTGGTAGCATTTATTTTTGGTATATTTTTAGGTTAAATCTCAGGAATTTCAGGATCATTATCATAAAAAATTAGCAATATCCAAGCAATGCACAATTGTTTTTCATTAATTATTTTGTAGGCAGCTGTGTCTAAAAAGTTATTTGATACTGAAAAATTACACCATTCTATAAAGCAAAAGAATCTGTGGTTAGTCTTGTATGTTTCAAAATATTCAAATTGATTTTCTTTACTAGACAAGAATTTATTGGCTTATATGCAATTCAAAAACCAAAGAGAAACATTAGGAGAGATAATCAACGCAAATTGGGACATAAATTTAAATCAAAGGAGGATATAGGATGTCCAGTCCTTCGGAATACCGCTAATGCATTATGGGCATCTTTTTCAATGATGCTCTTTATCTGACCACCAATATCAATCTGCATGAGAATGCATTGCACTTAGAAATCCTGGGGTTTGACAAATATAAGTTTGCAAAAAGCCTTTTGTGTTCAGGAATAGGGACATTATGGAGTTAATGCCACCATTTTAATGATCCCATCACCCCTAATATCTGCAAAGTGCAAACCTTTTTTGCAATTTAGTCATATAATGTTTGGAGGAATAACAGGGGAAAGTCAAGTTGTTGCCTTAAACACACTCACACACACGCACACACGTTGGCGTAGCTATCTAAATGGAGACTTTCCATTAATTTCTATGGGAAAAGCCATAAACCCAATCATAATACCCATAAACCCCATCAGCCCTATCCTTAACCATAAGTAACCAAACAAAAATACAGTGGTACCTCGGTTCTCAAACTCACTAGAACTCGAATTTCTTGAAAGTCGAACAAACCAGTTTGACCTAGTACTCGATCTGAATATCATAAGTCGAACCTAATATAAACTGTATGCGCCAGGGAATGAGTCATACTAAAATGAAATTCTTACTTGAATGCCTTCTTCACAGACTGGACGATTAATCAAATAAAGCAGCGCAACATTACAGTAACTAATATTAAATAAACCCCTAACTTACGCGTACTATTAGAGCATTTATGTCATTTATTTAAACCTTATTTTACCAGGTAAATTAACTGAAAACCAGTTCGCAGTGCTTTACGTGACATTCGGGAGAAATAGCTGATTACTCATCAGAAATGCCTGGGATTGTTACTAAACTCTTCATCCAATAAGGGCAAAGGTGTGTCATCACGGAGGCAGTTCCAGTTTGTGCAGGGGTGAGAGGTCGCAATGCATTGCGTCAGGATCAGAATGCATTGCTTTAACCCTGTAAGCAAGTCGAACACACCCAATGACTGGACTGGAGAAACAAGCTGAAACACAGACTTAATACAGAGGACTGAGGACAACAACCAGAAACAGCTGGTCATATGGGGATCCCACACAAGGTTAACGAGGGGGCGTGGCACACTGAAGGAGCGGACGATGAAGGGAGGACAGGGGTGATGTTGGGGTAAGATCTTTATTGTTTTGGAAGCCGTTAAGAAAAAATGCTCTTCTTGTTTTATTCTGTTCATTTTGTGTTTAAATGCTAAAAAAACATATTTAAATGTAATTTTGGGGGGCCGGGAACCAATTAATTGGTTTTCCATTATTTCTTATGGGAAAAATTCGAGTCCAGAACGGATAAAGTTTGAGAACGGAGGTACCACTCTACAAGAATTTTGGCATTTTTATGTTTTACGTTTTAACTTGCATTCACAATTTTTTATAAAATCCAAACTAGGACATGAAAAATATCCCAAAAGTAAAGATGTTTCAGGTTTTACCACACTTTGGGGACAATTTGGTCCCAAAATGTTATCTATGCAAACCCACACACATAAACACACACACACACACACACACACAAAAGGCCTCACTTAGAGCCTTCCTGCCCTAGGCACATAAGTCGACACACAGTGGGTGGGGCAGCCTTACTTCCTGCTATGTTGGCCTGATCCAGGTGGTGCTGCTGGATGTACAGGGTGAACAGCAGGTGAGAGTTGTGGCGTTTGTCTCCGTTGCGTGCTGCCAGCGCCGAATCCAAGAAGAGAGCAGCTCGGTCAGCACTGGGGGCCTGCAGCTTGCTCTGGTTCAAGAGCTGCATATAATTATATCAAAATGGTCATGTTATCCTGGACCAATCAAAGAAGCAGTTTAATGCATAAGAACCACTGATGAGATAAGAGGCACAGAGATTGATGGATGAATTTAAATGTTAATACAGCTGATGAAAGCAGGTGCTGCTAGTCCCAGGGATCTGAGGAACATTCCATTAAATCAAGCAGTACCTGTGAGCCACAGACAGGGTCTTCCTTAAGATGGACCCCCTTAGAGGAGACATTGGCCTGACCCTCACAGACCATGTGAGATAGCAGGTCTGTGAGAATCTCCTCATCGCCGCTGATCTCCACAGCAGACACGTGGACAGAGAAGTGCGTGCCCAGTTTCTCCTGCCGCCTGGCAATGAGCGTGAACAGCCAGGAGATGCTGCATGGCATTATTCCCAGGCCCTGTGTGGAACTGTCCCCCCCCACCATGGTGTAGGTTTTGCCTGAGGAGGGCCAACAGAAACATCTAGATGACTCCAGGTCTCCTTCTTAGCTAAACATAGCTGTCAGCTCAGTTAGATTTTCAGGTGCTTCAGGTAAGCAAAAATCAGTCAAGGTCATACAGTACAGGACAAACTGCGTATTTTCGTAAATCACAGCATTTTATTTTCTGATGCCGGACGATCTCGTAATACAGGCAGTCCCCAGGTTATGAACGTCTTTAAGTCAGAAAAATAAAAATACAGTACATAGTAGTAATAATTATATAATAATATTAAAGGTAACTACATCCTTTACTGTACTTCGAGCTGACGAATCACTGAAGCTGTGTAATCATAAAGTAGTTCTTGTATTTGTTGTTACAAACAATTGCATTTAAATCAAATTTTTAATGTAATAGACTTTATGGCAGTCCATTCCTAAGTATGAGTTCTTAATCTCGGGACTGCCTGCAAATGGGGGTAGATGGCAACTCTTCCCCCACAGGCCGGGGGCTAGAAACCTCTGGTCTTTTCGTCCATCTATGCGATAAATGTTGGATGACCATTTGAATGGCAAGATTATACTGATTTTAGATAACAGGCAAATATAATTCACAATCACAGCAACATAAACGTAAAAAGTACTTATGTATTGCTTGCAAGTTGTGTTCCAGCAATCCACGTGTATTGCTTAGCAGATTTATTCTAAAATGAAATTGAAATATTGAATGGCTCACCTAGGTTAGAATGACCAAAGCAAAAGATACATCCATCAGCACCACTCAGCACAGCTTGTATAATGTCTGTCAGAGTCTCGGAGCAGAGATCAGCCTGTGAAGACAGACACCCATCACAATTCAGTCTGTGAGCTCAGTCTGTGACAAGGAAGACACATCTGATCTCTTCAGCACTTCACACACTTGATTGTGAAGAGCAGTGCTTATTCAGCCTATAACGTTCTTTGAAGACATGTCTCACTGAACCCTGTCATGCTGAATTTCTGAAATGTCACAGCTACAAATACTGCATGATAACCATCAGGACATCAGCCAAAAATGGCAAACTGTCTTGCTTACACACACACACGCATGTGCACGCACACGCACACACACACACACACACACACACACACACACACACAGATAACAGTACAGAACTACAATTCACATTCAAACATAAGGACATAGAATTAAAATCAAACTAAATTCAATTAAGACACACACACAAATACACATACATACATAGTTGAGAGTGAAGTTTGGGGTCAAAGTGCATGGTCAAGCTATTAATCCAACCCCTCTGGTGCACTTTGTGTGACTTGGCTTTATGCAATTAGTTTCACCAGATTTGCACTTGTTCTTTTATCTGTCACCATTAATTTGCTGTATGCCTAAGTAACACAATTAAATTATGCCATAATAAATTTCACCAAAAGATAATACTGCAGTATAATGACAATATTGTTATTGCAAACCTACCTAATTCATCATTTCTTCAAAAAACACAGCATGACTAAATTCTCCTACAAAAAATTTTGCCCCTCCTGGAGCCGAGACCTTATCATGGTGGAGGGGTTTGTATGTTCCAATGATCCCAGGAGCTAAGTTGCCTGAGACTTTATGCCCTTGGTAGGGTCACCCAAGGCAAACAGGTCCTGGGTGAGGAACCAGACAAAGTGCAGCTCAAAAATACTCCTTATGACGAGTAAAAACATGGATCTACATTTTCCCTCGCCCGGATGTGGGTCACCAGCCCCCCGCACTGGAGCCAGGCCTGGGGGTGGGGCTCAATAGCAAGTGCCCGGTGGCCAGGCCTGCACCCTTGGGGCCTGGTCGGGCACAGCCCAAATAAGGCACGTGGAGACGGGGGACATTGAGTCCGAATGGGCCATGTTCCGCGCCTCCATTGTGGAGGCGGCTGACCGGAGCTGTGGGAGTAAGGTGGTCGGTGCCAAGATGAAGGAGTCCTATTGGGCTTTATTAGCCTGTGGGACTCCAGAGGCAGCTGATGAGTACTGGTGGGCCAAGCAGAAAGCGGCTTTAGCAGTCTCTGAGGCAAAATCTTGAGTATGGGTGGAGTTTGGCGAGACCATCCAGCGTTTCAGGGTGAGAAAGCGGTGCAGCATCAACACTGTTTATGGTGGGGATAGTGTGCTGCTGACCTCAGATTGGCATGTTGTGGGTTGGTGGAAGGAATACTTCGAAGACCTCTTTAATCCCACCAACGCGCCTTCCAATGAGGAAGCGCTGTCTGGGGACTTGAGGGTGGACTCACCTATCTCTGGAGCAGAGGTCGCTGAGGTGGTTAAAAAGCTCCTTGGTGGCCAGGCCCTGGGGGTGGATGAGATCCGCTATGAGTTACTCAAGGCTCTGGATGTTGCAGGGCTGTCTTGGTTGACACGCATCTGCGGCATCACGCGGACATCGGAGGCAGTGCCTCTGGATTGGCAGGTCGGGGTGGTGGTCCTCCTCTTTATGAAGGGGCACCGGAGGGTGTGTTCCAACTATAGGAGGATCACACTCCTCAGCCTCCCTGGTAAGGTCTATTTGGGGGTGCTGGAGAGGAGGGTCCGTTGGATAGTCGAGCCTCGGATTCAGGAGGAACAGTGCAGTTTTTGTATTACCCCAGTATTTAAATTTAAAACTGCTCATGAAAGTTTACTGGTATCACTATATAACCCCCCCTAAAATTGCCAGCCAAAAGTTTAGTTCCACAGGAGGAGGACTTATTCTCTGTTTCTCCAATAGGGGGGATATGTTTAGGAGTGCGGCAGTTTTAGGGGTGCTAAAAAAAAAAGTCGCGCGAAAAAAAAGGATTAGAGAACAACGGACTGGGTGGTGGAGCTGGAAGTAGCTGGTTTGATTTTTTAGTTTTCAATAAGTCAAAAGTAATTTGGAAAAAGGAAAAAAAAAAAAAGTTAGTTGTTATTAGTTTTTTTTGAGGGTTTTGTCCAAGAGTTTTAGTTTCTTTTGAGAGAAGTTTTCAGTAAGCTTTGTGGGACTGAGTTAAGTGAAGAAGAAAAAAATCCAACCAGGGATTGGAGCAGTTTTATTTGCCATTGGAATTTATTTATTTATTTTTTTTTTTCATCCCTGAAATCCTGCTCGACGTCGGAGGGACGGTTGCTCGAAGAGGAGAGCGGTCTACAGAGGAGCACGGCCAAACGCACCCTGCTAGGATCTGCACTGGAGCCGAGCACCCTCCGCTGGATTTCCAGACAAGGAAAGACAGAGCAGAGTGAGGACAGCTTTGTGGACTGATTGA
>JABFEA020005953.1:0-23924 GCA_019775915.2 Cyphomyrus plagiostoma | reverse complement strand
TATATGTCTGCGTGTGTATATATATATATATATATATATACATACATACCCCCCACACACAAGCATTGTATATGTTTGTTGAATATCCATATAAAAATATCCAAACATTCTTCTGTTTGCCATATTTATGTTTACAACAACTGATACCAGATTTTTGAACAGTTTGCTATGAGATTTCAGTCATTAAAAAAAGTTATTTTTATTTTTTGTTTTGTTTTATCAGTGCAACCCTCAGCCAACTTCACATTATTTCACATACAGTACTTTCCAAAGAACTACATCATTAAACAATTAAACTCCTTCTTTTTTTACTTATGTATACATGCAAACACACGCACACATGCGCACACATGAATTAATATAAACTTAGCATTAAACAAATTTAGCCAAAGTTTACCTAATCCAAAGTTTACAAGAATTATAATACGGAACATTTAAAAGCGACAGTTGCTTTTTATGGGGCAAGAAAAAAAATTGCATTGTAGCACGCACCTCTGAGGCGTGCATGAGGTCACCATCAGTGGTATGGAATTTACTTACATTTTTTTAATTCCCTGAAAATATGATAGCGTTATGTTTATGATAGGCAGGCCATGTTTTTACAGTCATGTGCTGGCTAGTGGAAGAGTCAGGATGAGGGATGAGAGAATATGAGCCGACAAGCCCCTCCCACCTACACTATAAATGCTCCCAAGTCCGGCTTTGCGAGTCAGACTATTAGCTAAGTGTCACGGCTGCCTACCAACACTAATAGGAGCCCTGCAAGCTCTGGGATACTTTGTCAGAAGTCTCTCTTAGCACCTTATTCCAGCGGATTACTTTCAGTTTCAGGTATGTGGAGTTTCTTATGTTAAATATCTGTCAGAATTTCAATTGAACTTTTTGTACTTTCTTCCTGGGGTCTGACCGGTCTCTTTAGGGACTTATCTAGACAGATTGTGTAAGATGTTTCAGTTCTTGTCTTGCTGAATGTAAAGTTCTGATCACATCTATGGGAGCTCTCAGGAAAAAAACAGCACAAAAAATTCTTAGCAGCTTGTCCCTGGCAGTGCAGATCATACCGCGATGAGTCTGCAAAGCGAAGTCCTGTAGCTGAGTGCAGTGAAGTTTTTTAAAAACATATCAATGACGTTTATAGTTTACTAATGAAGTGCTCCTCCACCACAGACTGAGCTGCTCCCTGAGATTCTGGGGAAAAACAGTTTCTATATTAGCATTATTAATATCTTCAGTGTCTTTTTAAAGAAGTGGATGGACAGAGGTAACAGTTTGGCTTTTGGACTCTACTTTCTACTCTTGTGCAAGCAAGTTCAGGTGTAGCTCAGGGCAGAGAGTGAATATAAGGACAAAGTCACTGAGATATTAAGCATTTTTTATATGAATGAATGAATGAGTAACAAGTGGTTGTCTTTTTCAACAGCTTTCAGTCAGAATGAAACTGCTACTTCAGACCACCCTGTGTTGCTCTCTGCTCGCAACATTTACACTGAGTGCGGAGAGCGCCAAGCCCGGTCTAAGCTCAGAGATGAAAAAGAGGTAAGCGGATTTAATCCCTAATTCATTTATAATTAGTTTGATCCTGTCCGGTCCTGCAGTTTTACTGGCAGCTCGGCCATATTTTATACTAGCCCAGTACCTGTGTACTGTGTGCCGGTTTCTAATGAAGTCCTTTCACTCTCCGGCAGACTGAGCGTCTGGCTGCAGAGCAGAACGATACGAGACTTAAGTGGAATGGGAGATGTGGTGCAGTTCGTTAAACCAGAAGATGTCAGGGATGCCTTCAACCCTCACTCAAGGTAAGACGAAGTTTCCTTTAATGAGTCAGCTCTATTTCTTGCAAGGAAACTTTTTGAAATTATAAGACAGAAAATATGAGTGGAGCGTAGCATTAGCAGTTCCTCATGTAGAGGGGAACTGGCCAGGCTGGCAGTGCACGGGCTCCATGAGTAAACTCCTCTCTCCTGTGTATTTTTTCTCCAGCACTGATATCCACACACGGGTGAGGAGGTCAAAGAGCTCCAACGGCCAGGCCAAGAGGTCCAGCTGCTCTCTGAGCACCTGCGCCATGAATGACCTGATGGACCGGCTGAACAAGTTCAACAGCCAGCTGCGCATTGGCAGTGCCCCCATGGACAAGATCAGCCCGCTGGGGTACGGCCGGCGGCGGCGCTCTCTGCCAGCTCGCCGCACCCCCCGGCAGCTCCGAGGCGACCGGCTGCAGAGGCTGGAGAAGCTCCTCCGGCGGACATGAACGGGGGGGCGGGGGAGGGGGGGGGGCGATCGCGGTGTCCCGCCTGCCACGGACAACTTTTCACTGGCCGGTCTTGAAATACCCAGCAGGATGTCTGACTGCAGCCAGCTGCGCTTTAGCCCATTTTTTCCAGGCGAGAGGACTGGAGCGGAGACCACATGTCTAAAGAAACGGGCCGACTGACTGCAAGCACCACAGCGGCCGCAGGCGAGCGGAGCAGAGCCCCCGCAGGACAGGAGTGGACGGCGGGGGGTGTGAAAGGGAGTGTGTGGGGGGGGGGAATACCCACACCTCAGCTAAAGCACAACGCAGAACGGCTGGAGGGGGCAGAATCAGGCCCCCACAGGATGTTAGAAGTTGACACCACTCTCTGTGTCTCTCCCAGCTCCTGCGGAACATTCGTCCGGCACACTGGTGGACTGGGCACCCTCTGCATCTCCAAGCACAGCCTGGATGTTATGTTACGGCGAAACAAAGTTACAGAAGATGTGGAGTCTGGCTCTGGCAGCTTGGACACAAAAGCAATGATGATGCCAAGGAAAGGACTCTCTAGATTGGGAGCTGTACTTCAAATGTGGAACTATATATCCAAATATAGGTGTGGACACTGTACGGGGAAATCTATTGTCATGTTATCAAATCTTACCACTCCATTACTGATGGTACTCTACTTGAATTTTTATAGAGAAATGTGCAATCTATTAATATCTAAATCTGTATATACGTGTATATTTTGCCAGTGTTTATATAAATTATACATGTTGAGATTTCACTATTTAAATGTTTTTAATATCTGTAACAGGTAATTGTACTTAAAAAGAAAACTATTTTTATACATGAAAAAAATATATGGGCATTGTATGTTGCTGTTTCATTGATTGTGGGAACTGGGGTAATAAACAGCATTCTTTATTGCTATATTATAATAGATTTGTATATCTGGTGTTGTCTTATTTGTGTGAAGCTGAGTAACCTTGTCAAACAATAAATATTTGCATATAAAAAAAACTTGGTTGTCAAGATACTCTCTCTTCCATGAAATAACAGATGCAGAAAGGGGGCTGAGTATTGTCAGAAAGGGGCTGAGTATTGTGTGAAAGGGGGCTGAGTATTGTCTGAGCACCATAATGCTGGGGCGCCTGGCTTTTGTTAAATTGTTACAAGGCCTCATTAAGTCTGCCCCCAGGACAGCCAAGGTGCCAGCTGAATTCCTGCACAGCAGAGCACATTCTTTCTCTGGCCTGCCCAATTCCAAAACCAGCCTGAGCCAGCTTTGAAGAGCATAATATTTTTGGTGCAGGGAGGCTAAATGACAGGGTGAGTCACACGCTCGCTTCTTGGCCGAGTACTGAGGCGCTATACCGTGCTGGGCAGTTGCAGCATGTTCCTCTCAGGAGCGTGTGGAACACAACAAAATGACGAGCCGATTTCGTAACCATCGCCTCGGGACATAGCCTGTCCTTCAGGATGAGAAGCGCAAAGGACAAGTGAAGCAAGCAAGTTTCTCTTTCTTTTCGCAGAACCTCCTAACTCTCAACCTGTTTTGCACTTGCAAAGTCTGCCTGACATATACCTATTAAATATCTAAAAACTCCTGGAGGTGATTGTTACGGACAATTGCTGCCTTTATCATCTTGAATGTCATACCTGCACTGCAGTCACTGAAAACACCAACACCAGTATGATCGTGGCATGCAAGACTGCACACTGCTATTAGCCATTATAAATGCATAAATGTTTCCCAGATTTTTACCAAGCATCGCAGTTGCTTGCAGAACCGCCCCCCCCCCCCCCAACCCCAGCAGTCCAGATAGTGTACTTTTGTCCCAATATCCTTTTGCATGAAAATTTTCAATCAGAATACACTTGTATTTGCCTAACTTGTTAACTAATTTGCTTCCTTGTTATTTCAATAATTAACTTCATCAGTTGTACAACAGCGCCACGGCAGTACACCGATTAGATACGCTATTGTAAAATGAGTACGTCATCGATCACCTTCACTTTCGGCTCTTTGGTATGAATATAATGACTGCTAATTCCCTCGGATCAGAGGGAAGTTTAAGAATTAAACATATAGGGTTAGTGTTAGTCATCAAAGGGATGGTATGCAACTAACTTCTGTACCATTATTTTAAAAGCACCACGGAAGAAGGACACCTCACAGAGAAGTAAATATTGCCTTCTGAAGACCTTTGGTGCCATCTAGTGACACAAATGATCACAATTATCATGCTTCCTGTCTGGTCTGAAGTGGGTTAATTAAGCGCAGTGTATCTCACAACAGATAAATGACAGACAGAAACACTACTTTCAACAGCATATTGTTCTTTAGGCCAAATTTCTTAGGTTGTACTTTTATTTCAGGGCATACCTTGACACTATATGAGACTTCCCCATTACCTTACATATATTCACTCATAACAGCTCCACCTAATGTGAGATATGGGATTTTTTTTCTATTACGAAAAACATCGGACTGGACCCAATTAAAGAACAAAGTCATGTTTGCTGATGTGGAGCAAACAACACGTTCTATTAGGTGTAATAGATACAGCATCTAAATCTGAGTAATCACAGCTCAAACACTAACATTACTGAATTATTTTCGATCAGCTTAAAAGAGCTGAAAAGCGGCGAACTGAGCCATGACAATCATACACTGCTGAGAAGGGTTTTAAAGAGCGTACGATTTAAAGTACGTACTTATTTGAAGTTTGTCCCTTTCAGTTAGTGTGGTGTAGTCATGTGGAGCAATCAGGCTTTGCTGGGCAGACACTGTAACTGCCAGTTATTAAACTACAATACAGTATGGCATAGCTCATTTTATTTGGTTACTTGTGTTCAATAACTGATGTGTTTGTTAATTCCATAGCACCAAGCTAATGCCTCAAGTAGATTGCTTAAATCTATGTGTATGGACAGCACTTTAATACTGACTGACTGGTTTAACGTTTTATTTTTTAGATGCTATTTTTTGGTAGATGCTATTTTACTCTAGGTGTCATAGGTTAAGATTTCCAGTTCTTTGGATTTTCAGCAGGTATTAAGACTATGCCTGGCCAAGAGACCTCTTGAGAAAGGGCATAGGTGAAGGTCCTGGATAGGGGTAAATTCCAGGATTTAGGTCTAGCCAGGGTTAGGGGAGGCTAGTCAGGGTCAGCTAAAAAGAAAATGTCTGGTATTAATAACTGCTAACCATGTCAAGGGCTCTGCTGACGAGGAACACTATCGCTGCTTGTTTTGGTAGAATAGAGATGTTGATGTTGGGCGAGAGCTTTTCAGTACATCACTAAATGGAATTAGCATTAACCCCAGAAGCACCAAGAGGGACTATTTTGGTTTCTGTTTTCCAGACTCTTTTAATCTCGTTCTGGAGTTGATGGTACTGATTTAATTCGTGCTTTTCTTTTTGACCAATGTTATAGGCTGACGGTACCGAGATATCTATTAGAAAAGTTTCATTGGTGATGGCATAAACGATGTCTGGTTGGCTGGCATTGATTGTAACATCTGTTTGAACAGGAAACATACATAGAATCTTAGATGTATAGTATTTCCCAGGATTTTAATGCCCCTCTAAACTCCATCACCACCATTGCTTTGGCACTTGGAAATTGTCATCCTTAGATAGAAACCGCGGGATGTATTTTACCAAATTGTTGTGACATCATAGGTACGATGCATTGGCTAGTGTTTCACAAGGACTGACAATGTGAAGGACAGTCTCAATACATTTTCTACATAGGTGACACAAACTATCTCCTTATGGTTGTTTGAGGGTTTGATGTATGGGAAATTTAGTTTTTGCTGCCTGATCTTGCACAGCAAAAATACTGGCTTCAAGTGATAGTGTGATGGCCTGCTGTTCCATCCAACTGAGTAACTCCTGACTGTCAACATGTGCCTTCGGAACATAGTTTTGAAACTGTCCGCGCCTTGATGTCCCCTTCCAGTTATTATTATTGTTATCATTTCTGTTGTTGATATCGTTGCTGCTGTTGTTGTTATTGTTGTCATTGTGGTTATTATGTGCTGTCACACACATATCAGGTCCCTGTTCACCACGTAGACAGCATCACTCTAGAATATGTTTCCTTCCGTCTTCTGGGTCCTCAGGCAGCCCAGTGGTATCTTCATTGTTTTGCTGACTGAGTCCATCTATCTCGTTCCTGGCCATTCCCATCCCTTGTGACCTACTACGTGTCCAGTGTACTGAGTACTCTCACAATACGCCCTGTTCATTTATGCTTCAAAGTGAAGTTTCTGGCTTGACTTGAGCAAGAATCACTTGGCTATTTTTTATCTGCACCAATGACACCAAAGGTTAAAGGCACCAATACTATTCCTGTTCTGTACATGGCACATTTATTTAAGGATATGCATAACATAACCAACCACAATTAGCAACGGAACCAGAGCTCAAAGACATGTAAGTCAAAACAAGACAACATCCTGAAAAACGAGATTACACACAATTTACCATAACAGAATAGACCAGTTTTATTCATTGAGTGCTCCATTGATGTAGATGTTAGTGTTACTAAATTAGCAACTTTAAAGATAATAACAAATTATACGTGAGAGATTATATTTTGATATTTCCCTCGTGATTCTGGGTTCGTTTTCTTGGTCCATAGCAGCAGCGATGGAGTTAACGGTGGTATCTCGCTCACTTTGAGAGAGCTCTACAAACATTTACATTATGCCTCAATACAAGCAGAAATAAAAGGCATCTCTGCAGAAGGAGGGATGGGACCGAGAGATAGGAGATCCGGAGGCGAGGAAAAGCTCCCGAAAGGCATCTTTCGTTGTTTGAGTGCCGCTTCAGATCTATCCGTTTGCGTTCTCTTTTACAGTTGATGTAATCTGATTATGTATTTTGCAGTTTACCGCTACTAATCTATAAAGATAGATATAGAGCAAAAAAATCTCGCATTTGAGCATTTATTACAGGTGCACTGAACTTCATGTTGAATCATCTGATACAAATATGATTGAAAAGGATTTAAAAACTTAGTTGCGCTAGTGCTGCCTTCCAGATCTTAATAAATACCTAAGTGTTTACATTTAATATTGCAACTGAATTGGAATTGGAGTTACTGCAGTAACTGGAGTGTTTTCGGGAAAACAAATATCGACAATCTAATCAGGTAATTGTTTTAACTGAATGTGTTAAATTTTGTCCCCTAATGTGGTTGATCATTTCGTTAATTAGGTGTACCTCTATACCGATACATACTGATGCATGCCGAATGATGAACATTGTTTATCTTAATTTGTTCTAATTATCACTTTAATTGGCTGTACCTTTCTACGGCATTTCCTAACCAAGTAAAAGACATGAAAAGAAGAGAGTCTGCTTCCTTTAGAAATCCGTCTGTCAGCCACCTAGGAAAAGGTAAGCGCTTTTGCCCCGTGTTTATGTCATAACTTTTAATGTCTTATACCCCGCAAGACCATTTTAAGACAAAAACGACTCTCTTCCACGAATAATATTTATTGTTGCAGTTAGTATGTTGTATAATAGCCATAGCAAAAAATGGACCCATCTAGTGATCTACTAGTTTAAACTGCATGTATTTCCAACTTCATGTAGTTTGGTGTTTAAGAAGCCGGTTGAATCGCACCAGTAAAGGTGACACGATATGACCTTTTACGACTGGTGACAGTGGGCTGGGGGTGGCGAGGCGTAAGACAGGAAAATTCACAAGTTTAATCGTTTGCTATCTTTTCCACGCAAGAACGTGAGGGGCGGTAAAAAAAGTGCATAGTTTATTTTTGGAAATTAACCAACCCCTCTGGCCCAGACCAAGGGCTGGGAATACCTAGCATAAGGAAGCAGATGTCACAGGATTTACCTAAATATCATCCAAAGCGTAGTCAGTAGTCAGTAGTCAGAAGTCAGTAGTTGAAATGCGTTGATGTTCAGTTTTTGTATACCCTGGCAATTTATACTGTGAAATTGATCATTGACCTCTTTTGCACATTGTTAAGGAATAAGGCGCGTGGCTATTATGATGAATCTAAAATTGGCAGTAAAATGTTTCAATATACATATAACCTTACTTATTACATATACCTTTCTTGAGCTTGAAATGAGCTTTACTTTGCCCATCGCTAAAGAGAACTTCATTAAAGTGACATTAACACCACAGGTTCAAAGCAGTGAACTGACTCTTCTGATTTCTAGATTATAGTTTTCCTCTTTATGACTGACAGACACACTAGAGCCCCTGTCCTCTGAAGGTGCGTGACATTATAACTACTATTTGCATGGCTTGAAATGGCATGAACTAATCGACTCCAGGACAGCTAATAACAAAAAAGTGAGTTTTACATACAGTTTTAAAAAAAAAACATTAATTAAATGGTTAATTGAAATCAGTTGAACTAAGCAGTACATTAGGAAACTGTTATTGTACCATTGTAGCCTTTTTTGTTTTGAAAATGTGTATGTATTGAATTGTGATTTATGCAAATTGGCAAGTTAAGCCATTCTTGATGAATGTCAAACGGATAACAGGAAGGCAGTCAGCTTTGGTGATATAAACTTCCTTTTCAGTGCATTGATTCAGGAAGGGGTATGGCTTTCCATAGTAGGTCGTCATATGCGATTAGTCGATCACAGAAAATGTTATTGGCTGACCTCAACAAAGCCGGTAAAAATAGCCCCCACAGACTGCCTGAATAAACATTGTTGGCATTGTTGTGGGCTGCCTGCAACTTGTGCCCGAGCACAGATCGGTCCGATGGTGAGCTGGACAGGTAGGCATGCTCCGAGGCGGAGTCGGGTTACTTCTAGGAAATCTGAAGCTGGTGCAGTTGTTCCACAGGGATCAGAACAGAGCTTAGACATTGAGCGCAACAACAAAAAAACCAACAAACAAAAAAGCGAGCCGGCGGATCCTCCGACCTCTGCGACTCCACAGCAGACGAAGTCCTGACTGATCAGGTAAATGGGAGAAAACTGTCATTTCAGCTCCAAGCTTTTGCCATTGTCATATTGCCGCTTGCAAGCGGTGGCTGGGTCGAGGTATGTGTGCTGCCGGGCAGCCCTGCGAGTGTCATCACTCAGACGGAGGAGAAATTAGCGGTAAATTAGATGTTTTACAGGATAGCCACTTTTACGTTGTCAGAAATGCTGCCGCAGAGTGAGCCAGGATTAGTCAAAGGATTACTTATTTTGAGCTGTAACATTAGGGGCTGTATTATGCCACGTCAAGGTCAGAGCTGAGACTGAGCGCTCTGGAAAGCATGGTCCGGCTCGGAGGAAACAGAGCCCGCTTATAGAGGGCAGCTCCGGAACTCTGCCAGGGGCATTGCAGCTGCTCGCCATTTGGTGGTCAGCACTGGGCGCTCCTCTGGCAGTGACTGGGGGTGACACGGGGGCTCCCGCTGCCTGTATCAACAGCCAATTGTTGCATACCTCATGGATTAGTGGCCCTGTCGACGCACTGCCGCTGGCTTCTTAAAATAGAGACAGAGGGACACTCAAGGAAGTAAAAACGCATCCAACCGTGGTCCTGCCTCATAGTTTCAGAGGAGCAAACAGGAGTCACCCCCCCTAAAGGTACACCCTGGACAGAGACTCGCATCGGGCTAGAGAGAACTGCACAGGCCAGGCATGGCATTGACCAGTTCTGAAGGTAAGGGGGGCAACACTGCTTCTTACAACTGCTACCGCTGGGTCCTGAGCAAATGACCAGCTGGGGTTTATGCATGGGATGTGAGTATTCAGCATGCTGAGGAAAATAAGTGTATCGCTCTGAGGGTCAAGAAAAGGGGAACCGGTGGGACTGGATCTGTTTCCTGACCAGGGAAAAGCGTGATGAAGTGTAAGTTCTTCAGAGGCTGTGGTGGTCCTTTGAAATCCAGGCAACCAGTAGTTAACCTGTTTTCACTAAAATATGGCAATACAGGGGATGAGTCAGCGGTTCAGTGTGGCTGAATGAGTGCTGCGAGTGAGATTTGTAGCAGGGTCTCCTAAGGAGGTAGGGCTAAATCATTTATGCGAACCCATTACTGAATCAATACCGATTTATGAAACCTGGCCCCATTTCACAAAGAAAAAGCGGGCACTTCTCTTTTAAGTGCCTTTATAAGCTTAACCATTCATCCACTGTAGCCAAGGAGGAACGGATATGGAGCGTGTACGGCAGCACAGACGCGTGCGGTCATGTGTTGAGGGTTTCTGTCGGACCGTGATCCTTCTAGAACAGCCATGACATTCTCAGAAAGGGCGGGGCTTCTGTCCGATGATGCGAAGACGGCTGAGAGAGCTGGGGAGGCTCAGATTCCATGTCAACAGGGAAAGTCAATATAGTGCTGGCAGCCACTGGGACACTCGATCTTACCCCTCAGACCCAGCTTACAGGGCAACTTGCACACAGCTGCAGCAACATGATGCAAACTACCATAGTGACCTACTCCACAGACAGTAGGAAGTCGTATGCAACTTTCCCTTATTAACCACAGCCACTGCGTTGTGAGAACGATAAAGCATAAACCGTAGGCATCCCTTGTTTTGGATTAAGTCCCACGCTTCTTGAAACATTGCATTCCCTACCGGTGTCCTTTAGCTAGTATATATTAGAAAGAGCGGGTTTTGAATATGGGACCCCACTGCAAGTGCCGTGAAAGAACTTCACCAGAAAGATTATGACCGAACAAAAGACTTTTAAAACTTCTGACAGTTTTCCCCCCAAGCACTACAACAGCAGCATGTGGCATCAAGGTCTTCAGAAAAATAATGAGAAGCATGAGCACAGTCATAATGCTGTGCAATGGAGTCACTGATGCATCCAGAAGAAAACCCAGAGGACCTCTGTCCTGTATTTTGCAAAGGTGATTGTGTTTTGCCACAGACCTAACACCAATCTCAGCGGTCTACACAGTGATACGATAAAGGTGTTTTAGGTACAATTATTTCCCTTTGCCTTTTGAAACATCGCTGCAAAAAATTTATGTGGGACTCTGAATATGTTTATCCTCACGGTGCTTCTCATCCTGTTCCTCTTCTGGATGCACACAGGCAGTGATTTACAAATGTTCACTCCAGTTATAATTTAGCATCTGTAACATGGATGCCCGTGCTACCGTTATAGAGTGGGGCACTAAGTCCCCGTCACTGCAGACCGAAGAGCAACTTTAACTGTATGAGTTATATGGCTTTGCTAATCCAGTGCTGAATGTAACATGATGATGTTATGATTGCTGGAGTTACACAGCGTTAGATGAGGCAACAATCACTTGAGAACATGCTTATGATGGTAATTTAAGAAACAGGATTGCAAAATGGACAGGCTGTTATTACTTTTGACCTACGTCTGTATTTACTGTTACTCGAATAACGTGTTTCCTTCCCTTGCAGTAATGCTTATTAATGGAGATGGATTTAAAATTATAGGTGATGTTTATATCGAACCATCCAACTGAGAGAAATGCTTATCTGGTGCAGAGTCAGGGTGAATCTATCACCTATCACAGGAAGTACAGAGCACACTCCGTATGGGACGTCAGTCTAGTACAGTGCACATACATACTTGCAATCAGGCACTAAAAGCAATTTGGAAACATGAATTAGTGCAAAGAATATCTTTAGATATGGTTCCATATGATGCCTAAAAAAATCACCAATGCACCCACATTTTTTCTTTTGTGACTTGGTTTCCATTCCTGTCGCCAATGATTACTGTCCCACTCAAGCGAAGAAAAAAAAAACAGGTGTCTTAATTGTATGATGAATCTCCTGCATCTGCCTGTTTTGCTACTATCATGTAATTAAACCGTGAACATATACAGAAAAGCAGTGAGTCAGCTGGTTAAGGAAATTGTGAAAACAAAACCTAAGTAAATTAATTTCAGGAATTTGTTTTAGTGCAGTATGCACAGTGTTTTTTCATCAAGAAGTATAATTTCAATAATTTTAATAACAGCATCAAATTAGGTATTTTCTGTTTGTTATATTTAAACTGTTGAATCCAGAGTACCTGAATGAAACCCACACTTGTACAAACACAACATGCAAGCTGCTCACAAATTAAATTGACTCCAAATGCCTGGAGTTGTGAAGCCACAGTCTATCTTAACAGTGTGCTGTGATTTTCATCTGTAACTTCATAAAAACGTGTTCAATGAAGACCCGTAAAGCTGTTATGTTTCCGGGTCGCTGTAAATAACAAGGTCTTCTAGCTGAAATGCAGCTGCAACTTGGAAACGTGAGGCGAAGATGTAGATGTAGGTGTCCTTGAAATGGATATGTTCAGACAGCACCAGTCCAAGCCCATGTGGCCCCCTGGGAGAGCATCACCGCCTCCCCCCCCCTTCACGGCAAAGTAAAATGGGCTGGCATGTCACCCATAGGATTGACCAGCCCAGTGTTCAGAAATATCTATACTGTTGTCATTGTGTGTGTCAAGGTGAGTGAGAACAAAAGGGTCATATTCTGGGCTTTTTCTCGTTGTTCGATGATACGGCTGTACTTCCTGCCTGGATGTGGTATTCTCTGGTATTTTCTACTCCATGCTCACACTACATCTACAAGCAGTATGATTTATCAATTTTTTAGTTATATTCAGTTATGTTATGCTTGCTATTCACACACTGCTTCACTTTTCTGTATGGTTATTATTAATCATAGTTCTAAATATCATATTATGTTCTAAGAATGTATTGTTAATGAATAAGATCTCATTACTAAGGAAAATGGTTTCATTCCAAGTGCCTCTGTCTTATGCTTGGGCTCATGTAAGACACATAACTAAGTTTCAGTTGTCAGTGAAGTTCCTCTGTCATATTTCTGCAGACATGCCGCGACAATTTCCCAAGATTTCCCTGAGTGAGGTAGATGAGGAGGTACGGCTGTTAGCCGAGAAGGTGTATGCGTCAGCGCTGAAGGAGGAGGACACCAAGGATGCCCTGTCCATGTTCTCAGTCCCTGAAGACTGCCCCATCGGCCTACAGCAAGCCAAGGACTACGAGCTGCTGAAGGAAATTGCTGAGCAGAAATCAGAAGAGAGCGCCAAAAGGTGGGCCTTCCTGCTGCAGCCAAAGCAGGACCATCTGAGAAAGTCTTCAAAATTTGCATCACTACCAGAGCTGCTCTATCAGTCAAGAGCAATTAGGGTCAGGAAGATCGTCTGCCCATTCATTTTACATAACTGCTTATCACAGCAATCCCAGGAATCACAGAGGAAGAGAACTGCTACATCCTCTGTAGCTGGCCAGTCAAGTCCAGGGCACATACACACTCAGTCTTTCACCAAGAATCCAACCTAAAGTCTTAGACATGTGAGAAGAGCTTTCAGGCTAGATTCCTCTTAAACACAAGTGGTACGCAAAATCAAATATTTACAAATGTTATAGAGGAAGATCTGAAGTACAGACCAGGCTATCTATTGGTTTGACTAACACAAATCGAATTGTTTAGCAACGTTAAGGTTTACCTGGGATTACCGTGTCATCATGTTCCCAGGAAGAAGAGTTTCAAGTTGATCCGGTCACAGTCGATGTCCCTTCAGATCCCAGTCAGTACGGACTGGACTTTTTCTGTGGTATCTCCTCTGCTTTCTCCTGCCCCGACGTGCCCATCTCTTCCTGACAACGTCCCAGAATTCCAGAGGGTTACCATCAGTGGCGATTACTGTGCTGGCGTAAGACACCATAAATGTGTTGTTGTTTTGATTGGTTTCAACGTTGTAGCCTTTCCTTTGCTGGAATGAACAGCTGTTAGTCATCACCTGTCACCAAAAGCAAGGCCATTTAGCTACAGGACAGCATTAGGAGTTGGGAGAATTAGGGTCCCTTGTGAAAGATTCAGAAAATAATAAGAACTTAATTTACTTACATGAGATGTTAAATAAGGCAACGTGTAGAGGGAGGAACTCCTTTTTGTCTCTAGAATGGGTTATAAAAATGTTTCTTGAAATGTAACAGCCTTTCTGTCCCTAGATCACGGTTGAGGACTATGAGCAGGCAGCCAAGAGCTTGCTGAGAGCCTTATTCATTCGGGAGAAATACGCAAAGCTTGCCTATCACCAGTTCCCAAGGACCACCACTCAGTTCCTCCGGAGTGCTGAAAATTCGAAGTGGAGAGAAGAAGATGAAGTCCTACCAGGTAGAGTAGCTGCGTAGATTTGACTGGTCTTCAGCTGGAAAATGCTGTGATGCTGGATGATGGCAGAAGGACTCCGGGAGGGTCCTGCCTCTCAGAAGATCAGAAATTACAGGAAACCCATAAAATGATATATTTGGCGAAAATGTTTTTGAAATGATTAGTTAGGAATCAGTAGTCTTGGCACATCACTTTGGTTCCACATCTGAGTGTTAATAAGTATGAACTTTTAACTCCCACCCCATTCCCTCACCCTCAGTAAAATGTAATTCCCCTTAAATCTGGAATAAATCCAGTTGTATCTGAGTTTAATAGTATTGTGTCATTTGAATGAGCAGGTAAACGTTACTTTATATTGCAGCTCGTGAGCGAGCTCATGTGTGGACTTCACTGTCACTAATAATGAATTCTACTATAATACACAAAAAAAGTGATTTTTTTATTGATTGGCTATGATGTTGATGTAGACATTTGCCCTCCTCCTGAGGAGGGGGAGGACCCGTACAGCATGGTGGACATCCCCGAAAATTTAAATTACGAGCTGAAGATGAAAGACGGCATCATCAATGTTTACGACAGTGCTGAGGCCCTGAAGTTGCAGCGGGCCCACAGCCTCCCCTATCCTGACCTGGAGACCTTCGCCATTGACCTCAGCCATGTCCTGGCCATGATCGCCGATGGACCCACGTGAGGGCACCCCCATACCCACCCCCTCTATGACACACATTATATTCCACTTATTGACTTATAGCAGTGTTTCCCAGTCAAATCCTTGCTTTGCTCCCTCCCAGCTCCCTGCCAGACAGTCCACATTATTGCTCACTCTCAGCTCCCAGTATAAGCAAAAACATGGACTTGCGGATCCTTTGGGACCGTTAACCACAGCTACACATCACATAGCATTCGCTTTCTGCGTTTTTTTTATTCTTGGCCTGTAGAACTTTAGTTAGAGGAGTGTTTCCCAAACCCCATCCTACAGACCCCCAATCATTCCATGAGCTTTTAAATATTTCACCCAGTACACTGGATTCAACTAATTATGGGGTAATTGTAATTACTTAATTAGTTTAACTGGATTAACTGGTGATGAAACAGAAGAAATAAATGGAACGACATGGGATGGGTGCCTGAGATTATTATTTACCAGTCAAGAGTTCTGATTGGGAACTCCTTTGTACCATTAAAATAATAAAACAACATCAAACTAAGTAACCGAAACTAGGCTGGTTCTAGTCATTTCTTGCTGTGGAAATGCAAACTACCATAAATCACACTTATCGTTGCAGGAAGACATACTGCCACAGACGCCTCAACTTCCTGGCGTCCAAGTTCTACTTGCATGAAATGCTGAATGAGATGGCAGAGCTCAAAGAGCTGAAGGGGGTCCCTCACCGAGACTTCTATAACGTCAGGAAGGTAACGTCTGCCTCTAATCCACTCCCATATTAATTCAGGGCTTCGCATCAAAAATTTATATCAAAATTTGCCTTTTGTCTGTGTCTCGATTTTACTGTCTTGTGTCTTTATACAGTGGGCACCTCTGACTAGAAATGTACTAAAAAACGCTACAACAAAATAACATTATAGAGATGATGTTAATCAATGGCAGGATAAATGGCAAGATGTGGAAAATATTGCAGTTTATAACTGGTCCAATGGAACCAACCAAAATTATACATTTATTTAATAAATAAACAAATTCACCAAAAACTGTTTCTTAATTATTGGCACCCCTGGTTTAGTACTTGGTGCAACCACTTCTGGCAAAGATAACAACATGGAGTCTTTTTCTGTACTGTGTGAAAAAGGTAAGGCATACATCGGGAGCAATTTAGGGCCATTTGCCTACGCAGCTCCTTTCAAGATCAGTCAGATTATTGGGTTTGTGGTTGTCAACTGCCCTCTTCAGTTTTGTTGTCCTAGTTCCATTTCTGCAGGGATTTTAAAAGGCTCTGAGTCACTGTATTGCTGGAACATCCAGCTTCAGCTCTATCGTCAGCCAAAATTGCTTGATACTGGGTGGAATCCATTAAGTCACTTGTCTTAATCTGGTGCCCCTGGACCCCCTAGATGCAAAACAACCCCAAAACATCAGTGATCTACCACCATATTTTACATATTTTACAGTGGTTATGAGCTGCCTTTCCTTGGATGCATCTCCGTTTTTCGTGTCAAACAAGCCGATATTGATCTGACCAATACATTCAGTTTTGGCCTCATCTGATACAGCCTCTTCGTCCAGTGACCTTTGGAAAACTGCAAGTGCTTGTTTCTGTGTCTTGGGGTCAGAAAAGGCTCTCTTCTTACATTCATTGCAAAGAGCCAGCAGTTATGGAGGTGGCATCTGATCATGCTTTTTGAAAGCCCATGGTGACCCCAAAATGCCTCCAAGGCCTACTGCCATTTTTTTGTTTTCTTTTGGTGCTGGATGATACATGGATGTAAATGCTACCTCATTGTCATAACCCTAGTGGAACAGGAAGTGATGCGATAAATAAAGGTCACGTCAGGTCAGGTCCCTGAGCATGCACTGCTGCAGCGCGTTGCCGCGCCCACCATGACTAGACACCTCAGGATCCCGCATGGTAACCCCCCCAGGCAGACACGTGGTCCAGTCCAGTCCTCCAGAAAGAGCTGTTTATCTGCCGCAGCCAGGTGTTACGTGGGCGTAACCTCAGCCTGGTCCAGTGACTTGGGTCCTCAGCAATGAGGATCCTGCGAGCCGGATTAACCTCAGGGAAACTCACCACATGGCCGTAGTGCCGTAAGTGTCACTCCCTCACAGTGCAGGTAACGTGCCTCATTCAGGAATCCTCTAGCAACCGCTCATTCGACTCAAAGTCAAGCCAGCGGTACCCAAGGATTCTCAGAAGAGACAATTTATTGAATTTCATTCCTGGTTTAAATTTTGTAGATTTTATTTACAATAATCTTTAGAGGTGCCATTATGAATTATGAATCCTTTAATTTGATTAAATGAATAAATCATTTTGATTGAGTCAATGGATCATTAATAAATAATGACATTTTTTGTATGATGGCATTTCCAGTTTATAATGATATAATTTATTTTTTACAGTAATATTGAGTGCATTTTCAGTCAGGGCTGTATGCTGTATATATTTATGTTCTACTTGTTGTTTTTTTTGCCCTCTGACCAATGAGGAATATTTAATTTCAGTGTCCCATGCATCAAAGAGCTGAGAACAGTAAAGATACTTTGCCTTGACTTTGATCAATGGAACCTTTTGAGCAACAAATTGATACATTCAGAGGCTGCTTGGAGTTCACAGTTCCACATATTAGCAAAAAATTGGAGAAAAGTATAATGCAGTATTCAGAGTGATTTATTAGAATGATTCTCTTTTTTTGTGTGTTTTTCCACATTTTCAGTATGCCTGAGTTGAACTCCTGGTGTCTCTTGGCTACTCAGGTTGACACACACATCCATGCAGCAGCCTGCATGAACCAGAAGCATCTGCTCCAGTTCATCCAGAATACCTACAAGATGGAGGCAGACCGAGTGGTACAGCAAAAGGGAGGGAAGAAGATGACCCTCAAGGAGGTCTTTGATAATCTGAACATGGACCCTTATGATCTCACTGTGGACTCCTTGGACGTGCATGCTGTAAGCATATGAAGTCTTGAGTGGAATATGTTGAATGACATGTTAAGGTTAACTAAAGTAACCTTTGTTATCTTGCCATAATAATGGCATTCCATTAAGTATTTTCAAGGACTCCTGTAATCATTCACATTAGAGGTATTGGCAGCTCATTTTCTCTCTCACTTTTTAGGGCAGACAGACATTTCATCGGTTTGATAAGTTCAATTCCAAATATAACCCAGTGGGGGCCAGTGAACTCAGAGAGATCTACTTGAAAACTGACAATCACATCCAAGGGGAGTATTTTGCACGTCTTATTAAGGTAAGAAAGGGTTATTAGCTTAATTCAGTAAAAATATCGCAAATTTATTGGCTGTATAACAAAAATCTTAATTTGTTTATTTGTTTACAAAAACATACACCACACTAGAAAAAAAACGGTAGTTAATTCAGTAAAAATGTTACAACTTTATTAGTTTTATAGCAAAACTCTTACTTTACTGTTCATTTCTTTACAAAACTGTGTATCACATTAGAAACAACAGGTATTTTTTACTAAAACATTTATTTCAGGTAGCAATAAATCGAAACCCAAATTATAGTTATATAGTTCTGAGTTACAAAGTTAATTGACAAGCAGTGTCATTGGGAGCTTTTTAAATAGCAACACATTTCCAATAACATAAAACACCAAACATTTGCGTTTAGTATCCCTCCAGGAGAACAATAACTATAATTGCTACTTATAGCTGAATGGCAAGAACAAAGCTCATTGAGTCAGTCAAAAAAATGACACTTAATAAGAAGAAAATGTCTGTGCGGAAGATATGTGTAGATATGATAAGTGTTGCTTGTCAACAGACATTTGTTATGAAACCAATAAATTTGAAACATTTTTACAAAATGAATCAGGACTTTCTCTGACATGTATGTGACATGTGCATCATCTGTCAGGGGTTTTAATGGGATGAGGAAGATGCAAAAGTCACTAAACCAAATATCCTGGCATATACATAAAATTAGCCATGTTGTTTATAACTTGCTCTTTCGATATTGCATGTTTGCAGATACCCTAAACCAAACCTACTAGCTCTGTCAACGTTACCATAAAATTTTGCAACCCACAGAATGAGCATGCTGGAGGTAAGAATTCGCTCAGCGCTTCCTAACCCTGTCTTTGGTAGGAAGTGGCTCACGACTTGCAGGAGAGTAAATACCAGTACGCAGAACCACGGCTTTCCATCTACGGCCGGGCCCCAGAGGAGTGGGAGAGCCTGTCCAAGTGGTTCATCCAGCACCGCTTGCATTCACCCAGCATGAAGTGGGTTATCCAGGTGCCCAGGATTTAGTAAGTGCTGCAGCACCCGAATAACTATACATTCTGGTCCACTCTCTGAGATTATTTATACTCCATTAATTATTTCATGCCATTGTGGAAAGCACTTACAGCGTTATACATTTACACAGCATGATGTTTCACTAAAGCAATTCAAGTGAAATACTTTGCTGAAGGGCACTGCGGCACCTACAAACTGCCACATTTGGGTTACGCGTTCTTAAGTAATAGGCGACCTACTGCCAACTTTTTATTTTGTCATTGGCCTGGAACAGCCTGAGGTGACGATCAGAATATTATGTAGACATTTAGTAGCAGTTATTCTAGAAAGAATTTACAAGTTAATTGAAGGGACACCTTTGGTAGACTTGTAACTTATGCTTAACTGGGCTCAAAAGTTATCTGACACTGATTCGCACCCTTGAATTCTGATCCAACCGGAAGCTTTGATATTCCTTTTTCCACTTGCTGTATCGTTGATTTATCAAACATACTTTTTTTCATATTCATCATGTAATACTGCAGCAAGTTTCACATTTTGTCTCACACATTTGTCATTTCTTTACACACAGTTGGTTTGTCACTTATTAATATTGTGTTATGTATACACAGTATTTATGTATATCTTTATGCTGTTTTCTGTTTCATGAAAGAATCAGCATTTGTTGATCATTGTAGCATACCATTTATTTCATATATTTAATTTCAATTTAGTCTGTATCACTGAGATTTATGAATAATTATTTGGGAGGTAAGTCAATAGTGAACAAAGCTGCCATTTATTCCACTGGAACATGAACTGGCTTTCCATTGGTTACCATTTAATACTTTGGGAATAATCACCTGAAAACCAGTATTTTCTCTTTCAGTGATATTTTCAAGTCCCGAAAGTTAATATCTAACTTCGCAAAGATGCTGGAAAATGTCTTCCTCCCTCTTTTTGAAGCCACCATTAACCCTCAAAAGCACAAAGAGCTGCACGTCTTCTTGAAATATGTGAGTATAAGTCATCCGACTCTGATTCCTGATTTCGTAGAGATAGGAAGGGTTTCAAATCACCATTGTGGCTCAGAACAGGCTAAATGGACAGCTGATAAAGTCACGCTCTTCACAGTAGTATTTTTGCTGCATGTTGTATGGTAAACATTCAGAGGGGTTAACCAGAGAAGATTAGCTTTTTGTATGAATCCTCCCTGCCAGTCTTCTGAGGACTGACTCTTCCTTGCACAGGTGACGGGTTTTGACAGTGTAGATGATGAGTCCAAGCACAGTGACCACATGTTCTCCTACAAAAGCCCCAAACCCGAAGAGTGGACCACAGACAGCAACCCACCTTATAGTTACTACCTCTTCTACATGTACGCCAACATCATGGTGCTCAACAACCTCCGGAAGTAAGTGTTTGATGACCCCTTTCCAGCTGAGCTCTCGGGACCTGTGCCTAATAGAAAACATGTAGGTTATCTTCGCTTTTTTTAAAAAAAAAAAAAAAAAAAAACTGTCACATTAAATTTAAATGCATTAATACTATTTATAAATGGGTTTTTTTATAGTCTTGAATGTGTGATACATCAGGATTCTAGTCGTATAGACTCAGAACTCATAAACTTGTTTACAGTGACTGTACTCTCAATGTGCAGCAAATCTGTTGGCTCCATTGTTTCCTCAAATCATAGGCTAAATTAAATTGAAGTGCATAATTCGTCAATTCAACATAAAGGCTTCACCATGTAAAACGTCCTTGCTCTTAATTATGTGATGAAGTTGTTCATTATGTTAAAGTTCTCATTCTCTGGATACTTCGTAGGGAGCGAGGCCTCAACACCTTCCAGTTCCGTCCGCACTGCGGTGAGGCCGGCTCCATCACTCACCTGGTCTCGGCCTTCCTGACTGCTGATAACATATCCCACGGCCTCAATCTGAAGAAGGTGAGCTGCTGCCTCACAGAGCCAATGCCTACAGCCGACGTCTTCATTCCCTACCTCTTCTTCAAACAGCTCTGCTGTCTCAAATTGCTGTGCAGACCACTATTTAAGCTGGGAATTTTGCAAGGTCCTAAGAATAGTATCCTAGCTTCAGAGGTACTAAACTCATTACTGGTAGGACAAACAAACAAGTACCTCTTATAAGTGTGATATTCATAGCAGACAGAACTACTGATGTCATCACTGGTGTGGTGGGGGTCAGGAGGCTCGTAAAACTGACAGTGTTTGGTGTGTCCCTCCACCTCCAGAGCCCCGTGCTACAGTATCTGTACTACCTGGCCCAGGTGCCTATTGCCATGTCCCCGCTCAGCAACAACAGCCTCTTCCTGGAGTACTCCAAGAACCCGCTGAGGGAGTTCCTGCACAAGGGGCTGTGCGTGTCCCTGTCTACTGATGACCCCATGCAGTTCCACTACACCAAGGTGAGAGACTGTCAGACGGCAGAAAACAGGAAGACCAAGGCAATGCTATGTGAACCCCATAGTCTGAACAGTACATATACAGTGTAACACTGCTCACAGAAAGTCTTGGGAGGCTTGCTTAATTCAGGAATAATATTGCATAATATTTATAATTTGGGTTTCAATTCATTAGTACTTGAAATAAATGTTGTAGTTAAAACTACTGGTTGTTTCTAATGTGATACACATTTTTGTAACGAAATTAATAAAGTGAGAGTAAATTAAGAGTTTTGCTATAAAAACTAATTAAATTGCATTTTTAGTGAATTAAGCAAGTGCCCCAAGATTTTCTGTGAATACCGTATCAGTCAGATGTATTAAACTCACACTATTTCTTAGCAGAGAAGGTATAAACCTATTCCTTATAGCATATATGTACAGTTGTGCTTTATTAAGTAAACATATAAGGAATTGATCATTTTAGTCCCTGCAGTTGTAAAAAAAAACAAAAAAAAAAACGCATAAACAAGGTGGATTTGTTGAGGTGTGAGGGTTTGTGTTAAAGTCGCGTGGCGGGGAGTCGGGGTGTGACTGTGCACTGGCACCCTGCAGGAGGCGCTGATGGAGGAATATGCCATCGCAGCGCAGCTGTGGAAGCTCAGCACATGTGACGTGTGCGAGATCGCCAGGAACAGCGTGCTGCAGAGTGGCCTCTCGCACCAGGTAGGCGGGCAGGGGGGCAGTGTGCCATGGCCATGTCTTCTTGCCCCATCTGCATTTGGATCATGTTACTAGTATGACTGCAAGCTAATCACAGCATGGACTAGATTGCAGACTCATCGCTCAAACTCAGGCCCTGTCATTGGAGACAGAAGCTACACCCCTGAATTGCCCACATTAGTTGTGCTTTTATATATTCCCCTAGAGATAAGGTCAACTGCACACTGCCATGACCCAGAGGACGCCTACCTGTGGATGTGATCAAGCATGGTGTTATAAGGCCTGATCTAAAATGATATGTCTGTGACCCTCTTGGCAGGAGAAGAAGCACTTCCTGGGAGTGAACTACCTGAAGAATGGGCCGGAGGGGAACGATATCCGGCGGACCAACGTGGCACAAATCCGCATGGCCTACAGGCACGAGACCCTGTGCAATGAGCTCAGCTTCCTGGTAGATGCCGTCAAATCGGCGGCGATTGTCGCACAGTCACAGTAACTACAGCCTGTCACAGTCAGACTGCTGCCTTGTGTGATGAGGCCAGATTATTCAATAATTGCTCACATTCGCTTTGATTGCCGTGCTAAGCCAAATAGACAGAAATGCAGGTACTAAGCCTTTGCTTGAACAATAGAAATGCAACTAAATGCACAAATGCATGCACACTGTATATTGTACGTATACGGCTTCATGATGGTCATATATTTTCAACTCTTTGATTAAAAAAAATATTCATTTTTGTACAATATCATCCTTAAAAAGGGGATGTGGGCTTTATCCTGTTAATCATCAGTGCAGGCAGACTGAAACTCTTACTTTGACTGTGTGAGGAAATACCTCACCGTGATGACAAGCCAACTGCACAGGCAAGTCTACTGTAGTCCTACAGGAGAGAGTTTGATAATACTATGACCTACTATGCTGTACGTCTCCAGTTTAAAAAGAGGAATTTTACTTCTGAGGAAAAAGATGCAGCACTGTGCATTTTTTCCTTAAAGATTTTATAATGCCTGCTAAACATTGCCTTTGTTTATTCTGTTACATGAGCTTCTCCGTGAATGGACCTCGCATTGGAGATGCATTAAACTGCATATAGTGGCAACATCTGATAGATAAATGGCCACCTGCATTTGCATTGACATTCTACACTACAGTTAAAAAATTTGGGATTACTTAGAAATTTCCTTGTTTTCCATGAAAACATATGTGATGTGAGTTTTAACGGGAAATACTGCTGAATAAATAGAAAATAGTCATTGACAAAGTTAGAGATAATAATTGTGAAATTAAAGTAATAGTGTCCTTCAAATTTTGCTTTTGTTAGAGTCCTCCATTTGCAGCAATTACTGCCTTTTTACACTTTGAGCATTCTAGATGTCAGTTTGTTGAGGTAATCTGACAGGCTTTCACCCCGTGCTTCCTGAAGCATCTCCAACAAGTTGGACTGGTTTGATGAACACTTCTTACGTACCATTCGGTCAAGCTGCTCCAATAACAGATCAATTGAATTG